>NW_021024772.1:0-11618 GCF_004153795.1 Camellia sinensis | reverse complement strand
TAGTGTCAGGTATGCTTCTAATTTGCTCCCAAGATGCTTATGTGTTGATTGATTCGGGTTCTACTCATTCGTTTATATCTACTAAGTTTGCCGAGAAAATTAATAGAGAACTAGAGCCCCTTGTTCATCCCTGGTTTTGCCGATGTCAGTAAACATCTTTGGATACTTGTAATATTTGATTGATGAATACGGTTCATCCCTTGTTCCGCCGATGTTGTAATATTTGAATGATGAATACGGTTCATCCCTTGCTTCGCCGATGGTGTAATATTTGAATGATGAATACGATTCATCCCTTGCTTCGCCGATGTTGTAATATTTGAATGATGAATACGGTTCATCCCTTGTTTTGCCAATGTCAGTAAACATCTTCGGATACTTGTAATATTTGATTGATGAATACGGTTCATCCCTCGTCTTGCTAAAGTTTGATGTGTTTCGTTTTGAAGGACCTCGGCTATATTCATGCAAAACCTTTATTATTAGTACCATTCACTGAGTATTTGTACTCACCCCTCTATATATATGTAGGTGATGAGCAGGACGGCGACGACGCCTAGATCGTTTTGGATGCTTGTTTTGGATTCGTACTTATGTCAGCTTTGCTTTTGTATTTACGTCGGCGATGCCCTGCCTTGCATGTCGGCAAATCTTGAAAATCATGCTTCTTGACTTGTATTTTATTGTATTTTGTATATGTCGGCTCGAGAAGCCTTTTGATTAAGATGTAACTTGTATTTTGCTTGGCTGTATTCAAATTGTAAGATGAATGTCATTACATTTGATCTATGCACAGCTCTTATGGACTACTCGCATTTTAGATTATTGCTTCTGCATTTATGAGCCCCGATTATTATACTCTGATTGTGTTAAGCTTTTTGAAAGTTGGCCTTCGGTAATTACGGATTACTGGCCATCACGGCACCAAACTACTAGGGGCAGTTTGGGGTCGTGACATAAATTCTCAGTAAATTCCCAGTAAATTCTCAATAAATTCTTAGTAAATTACTCAATAAATTCCCAGTAAATTACTAGTAAATTCTCAGTTAATTCCCACTAAATTCTCAGAAAATTACTCAGTAAATTACTCCGTAAATTCCCAGTAAATTCTAGGTAACTTACTCAGTAAATTCCCAAAAAAATCCCTGTAACTTACTCTATAAGTTCTCAGTAAATTACTGAATAAATTCTCAGTAAATTACTCAGTAAATTCCCAGTAAATTCACAGTCAATTACTCAGTCAATTCCCAGTAAATTTTCAATAAATTCGCGGTAAATGCTTAGTAAATTCCTAGCAAATTACTCAATAAATTCCTAGTAAGTTCTCGGTAAATTACTCTGTAAATTCTCAGTAAATTACTAAGTAAATTCCCAGTAAATTCTCAGTAAATTACTTAGTAAATTCCCTGTAAATTCTCAGTAAATCACTCAGTAAATTCTAAGTAAAATACTCAGTAAATTCCCAGTAAATTCTCTGTAAATTATTCAATAAATTACTTAGTAAATTCCCAGTAAATTCTCGGTAAATTACTCAGTAAATTTCCAGTAAATTAACAATAAATTCTCAGTAAATTACTTAGTAAATTCCTAGGAAATTCTAAGTAAATTCCCATTAAATTCTCACTAAATTACTAATGAAATTCTCAGTAAATTACTCAGTAAATTCTTCTTTTTTTTGGGTGAATAAGTCATAAATTAAAAACACAAAAAATTACACATATACAAGGGGTATGCCCCAGGCCCTAACCAATAATTACAAAAAAACAGCCTAGATCAACAAGCTAAGAAACTGAAAACGAGCCAAAAATTCCAAAAACATACAAAGCCTAATGAACTGTCCACACAAAAAACACGGAAAACAGGACGCTAAGCAAAGACAGAAAATACCGACACAAACCCGAGCATACAAAAATGTTCATATATCCAATAATAAACATATGGGAATGATGAACACAATCGAACGGGTTCGGGACCATACAGACCAACTTAACCATGCACATCCCGCAGGTGAAAGCATGAGACCAAAAATAAAACAAGCACTCATCAGGCTTTAAAAACCAAATAATAAAATAACTAAAAAACAATACGTCCATCACATCATGGGCATTCCCAACAGCCATAGTCAACAAAATAGCTGAGGTCCATCCCGCTGCTGTCCCATATAGCAGATGACCTAGGATGCTATCCACAGATATTGCACCTTTGCAAAAAAAAGAACATTTCGAAGGAAGACCATGCACAACCCACATGTGTACCATAAATCACAGTTCGGAACCCCAGAAACAAAAAACAGAAATGCCATGCAGATCCCGCACGGATAGGCCAAAAGGAATGAAACACAGCAAACCATCTACAATGTCCAACCATAATAAATTAAAATAACGGAAAAGAAAAACAAACTTCCCACCAGAGGCGCTACAAGCAGCCATAACCACGCACCAGCAAACTCTTGAACCCGAAATCTTTGTACCAGCAAACCAGCAATTACCATGGAGACGCAGCTGACCTCCCATGCAACCCATACCTTGCTTACACTCTGTAGTAAACCCTGCATTGTGTAACTCGAAGAAATTACAACCAAATGAAGGAAGAGAACCATATTTCAGGAACATAATAATAAAGCCCACAATATAGGACCTCACATCACTCAACCCACAGTATAGGAACTCACACCACTCAATGACAGCATCCTTAGCCTGCATATAAAAAATTACTATATATGTAAACATTAGTACAAACAAATTTGAGGTCTAAATTCACTCAACCCACAATAAGCTACAGAAAGTGTTTATTTCTCACAGCACTCAACTCTCAAGAGATATCCATAAAGCACAGCAACTGCAAAATGAGCAAACCATTAGGAAACATAATTTTGCTCTCCTTCACTCAACCCTCATGTAGAGAAACTCACATCACTCAGCAGCCCTCCCATTCCTAACAGAGGAAAGGGGCTTCAAAACAATTTCAGGCAAGTTCCAATGAGATAGAAACCAGTTATCCCCTTTTTTTATATACATTAATGTTGTAATATTATTGTTGTATTTATTATTCATTTGAATTTGTAATAAGTAGTTAGTGTAGCTAATTCATTTATTTGTTGTTGTAATAGCTATCTTAAATTAGGATATTTATTCAGACCCTCTTGTGTGAGGGCAAATATGTAATAATGTGTGTATGTCTTCCGACCCCCATTTCTTTCTCCCTTTTATTTATCTACTTACTGTGGTTGTATAGCATCATGTTTTACTTAGCATTTTCCATGACTTGCATCCATTTGTCTTGCATGCATAAAGGTTTTGCTCATCATATTAATCAAATGTCAAATTCAACTTCCTTAATCGAATATGTACTTTTATCACATGCCTTAAATTGACCCACATGCCATGCTAGTAGCCGAACTTATTGTTTGCATAATGTGTGCATTGCATTAGTCATGTCATATTTTGTAGGATCATGCATTTTCTCTAACTATTTTCTTTCTTTGGCTTGCCACAGAGTACTAGGTGAGCATTTCTTTCTTTAGCATATTGCATGCGTGCCAATGTTGCCATGTCAAGCATGTTTACCATGAGGCTAAGTGCTTAAGTGATAAACATGTTTGAATGCCGGTGGATGAAGGCCTCTTTACTTAAATTAGAATAATTTGATTAATGTCAATACAAGCTCACTTCTTCAAGTGACGTGTATTCAAACCAATTTTCAAACAAATATAAAATCAAAGTATTCCAATATTTGCAAATTAGTTTATACTTGTGTGCATCACATAGTAAAAATAGCTTATAATTGGAACAAGAGCATATAATATAAATGAAAATCACATCATGCTTAGTAGAGGCCGATCGTTAATTGGGTGAGTGGGGTGCGCAATTCATGACATTCCCTTCTCATACGTAAGTTCCTGAGCCGAGACACTTTGGTCATGTCAGATAAGTGGCCTTTGGCATGAGTCTCGGGTTCACTAAATTTCCCCAAAATTATTTAGGTGGTGACTCTGTAATTTGAGAAAGCAGTCTATTTTTTTCATTTTGATTGAAAATCAATTTTTCAAAAAATTTTCCGGATTTGGACTCATTTTTGTTTATCTATTTCACATTGCACTTGTGAAATCAGATTCAGAGCCATGGGAGTTTGAATTGTAGGGCTATCGTATTCGAAAGGAGCATGAAAAGCAAGCTACACTTATGCTCCGAGGGGTGAGCAGGTTGAGCAGAGACCTACATGGTGTGTGTATGTTATTACCACGCTAGATACCAGCTCCTTCAATAGTGAGAGGTACCTTCTTGTTTTGCAATTCTGTTGTCAATATGTTAATTGATACGGGTGCATCCCATTCATTTATCTTTTCTGCATTTGCATTGGTTTTGGTGTTAAAGTTAGCTTGATTAGCATCTCCTATCTGTGTAGAGTCACCTATTGGTGGTGAGATTGTTTTGAGGCAAGGGTGTCGAGGTTGTGACATAGAGGTTGTCGGTCACCGACTTTCTATTGCATTTGTGTTGATTGACATTTCCAGTTTTGATGTTATTTTGGGTATGGATTGGTTGTCATCATATCTGGTTGTCATATATTGCTACCATCAGAGGGTTACTGTATGCACCTTGAGCAGTGATTTCTTTTATTTCTTGGGAAACTGGGTTGATAGAGTCTTATCACTAATGTATGATCCGCATGGACAGAGTGAACTTAGTTGCCTTCTTGCCAACTTCTTGAGTAGGGAGTGTGATGAAGTCCGAGTTGAGTTTCCAAGGGTGGTTTGTGAATACCCAAATGTTTTTCCTAAGGATCATACTAGTTTACCACCTCACCAAGAGATCGAGTTCTCTATTGACTTAGTGTCTGGTACGACACCGATTTTTACAGCACCATACAGATTTGCACCTGTTGAGTTAAGTGAGTTGAAGATTCAACTTCAAGAATTGTTAGATAAGGGTTTTACCCACCTTGGGGAGCACCAACTCTCTTTTCCAAAAGGAAAGATGGTGCGTTGCGACTTTGTATGGATTACCGGTAGTTGAACCGGGTAACTGTTAAGAACAAGTACCTAATGCCTCGTATAGATGATTTGTTTGATCAGCTGAAGGGGTCTTGTTGTTTCTCTAAGATAAACCTGAGATTAGGTTATCACTAGTTGAGAGTAATGGAGGAGGATATCCAAAAGACGGCTTTCCATACGCGATATAGCCATTATGAGTTCCTAGTGATGCCCTTTGGCTAACCAATGCACTAGCTGTGTTCATGGATTTGATGAACCGGATCTTCCGTGAGTTCCTAGACTATTTTGTGGTCGTCTATGTGGACGACATCTTGATTTACTCACCTTCTGAGGAGGAGCACGATGAACACTTGTGAGTGGTGCTTGAGTTGCTCAGAGCTCACAAACTACATGCTAAGTTTGGGAAATGTGAATTATGGCAGAGGGAAGTTAAATTCTTAGGCCATGTGGTATCCGGGGAAGGGGTGACTGTAGATTCATCCAAGATAGAAGCAATGCAAGATTGGGGACAACCTAAGAATGCTTTTGAGATTCTTAGTTTCTTGGGGTTGGCCAGGTATTATCATAGATTTGTGAATGATTTCTCACCATTGACTAGACTGACAAGGAAAGGGATAAAATTTGTGTGGAGTGAGACCTATGAGAAGTCTTTTCAAGAGCTTAAGGTTAGACTTACCACTGCTCCAGTTTTGATTATTTCGGAGAGGGGCTTGGGCTATTCCGTGTATTGTGATTTTTCACGGGAAGGTTTGGGTTGTGTATTGATGCAAGAGAGGAAGGTAGTAGCCTATGGCTCGCGGCAGTTGAAAACGCATGAGAAGAACTACCTTACTGTAGACACCTCATTTTTGACTGACCTTAAGACTTAAACGTCATCGATTGAGCGCTCGGTGATTGCGCATGTTGTGCTTGTACTGAGGTTTCAGAGTTTCGGCTAAGAGCCTTACCCCCGGACCTCAGGACCCCTTTGTGTTTTGCCTCGGGTTGCGAACCAAGTTCTGTTTTCTCTTCCTGAAGGGAGGGAGAGGTCTTGTAGACCATCTCTTAGTGGCCGTAGGCTACTTTTTGTGGTCGTAGACCACTGTCCCCATTTAGAGATCAGTTTCAGGTTTTTCGGAGCCGTCGACCGTGTGCCTCGGCTCGAGACTGCTTAACTACCTCCGTTTGCTCCAGTTTTTGGCACACACCTTGTTTCCTCTCTTTTGAGGGACACTGTGGCCCGAGAGACCACCTTCGTGATCGCACACCACTTCTGGTACCTAACAGACTGTTTTCGAGGCCCTAGGCCACGTGTTTTGGCCTCCGAACCCTTGTTTTGCATCGATTAGGGTTCATTTTTGGTATGGACCCTATTTTCATTGTTTGGAAGGCGGTACTATAGTGGGAGACCAGCAATTCTTTTGAAAATCATTTTCTCTCTCCTCCAGCCGGTTTTCTTGATAGAAAGCTGGTTTTTCTCACTTTTGGGCCATAATTTCTGGTCTCCCATACCACCATTGTGTTGTACTCATTTGGGAGGCCACCAATATGGGTAGGCTGACCAGCTTTTCTTCCTGACCCTTTTGAACCTTTCTAGAAAGCTGGTTTTCCTCTCTCCTGGGCCACAATTTCTGGTCTCCCACCATACAGCTGTGTTGTATTCATCTGGGAGGCCACCTTTCTGGTATGGCCGACCAGCATTTCACCTTGACCCTTTTGACCCCTGGTCGACTGACCAGGGGGAGTGGTCGGCCGACCACCTTGGCTGGTCAGCCAGCTTTTTGCTTTTTGGCCTTCTTGAGTGTAACACAGCTGTGCCAACTGTGAAGCATTTTGACCCATCCTCCGAGATTTTGACCCTCTTGTTTGTCTTCTTAAGGAGGTTTTGACCCTTTTTCTTAGCTTCCAAGAGAAGCTTGACTATTTTGTCAAGCTTCTTGAGGAAGCTTGACCCTTTTACTTAGCTTCTTCTAGAAGCTTGGCCTTTTTACTTGAGGCTTCTCAAAGAAGCCTTGGCCCTCTCCCTCTATAAAACAAACCCTCCTCTCCATTTGCAAGGGTTGAAGGATTTGGTTAAGGCACTTTGCATACAACCCTCCATATCTCTCCTTCCCAAGCTTTAAACTCTATCATTCTCGGCCATTTGCACACCAACCCATAGCACAACACCTCCACCATCCATCCAAACATCTTGGAACTGATTTGCAGAGGTTGAAGGCTCACCATCTTGGTCCAGAAGTTGCTAGAGGTCTTCTCTACAAGGGTAAGTCTCTATTTCCCCCATTTTTGCATTATCTTGTTTCATTCTTTAGCCTTATTTGAAAGCATTTCTGGGTTTCATCTTAAACTGAAAAGTGTCTTATTTTGAGCTCCTCTTGAAGTTTGATTAAGAACACTTCTTTGTTTGAGGTCATCTACCTCCTTGTATGCTCCATCCCTCTTTGTAGGCTTATTTTGCTTCCTATCTTAGCCTTGCTTGCAAGCATTTTCGAGATTTGTCATAAACTGAAAAGAGTCTTGTTTTGAGCACCTCTTGAAGTTTGGTTCAGGGCATTTTTCTGTTGGGGGTCATCTACCCCCTTGTATGCTTGTTTGCCTCTTGTTTTGAGCCTTGCATCTAGGCCTTTGTTTCACGCTTTCTTTAGCCTTCTAGCCATTGAAATCCAGTGCATTTTCAGTGGCTAGCACACTGTTTCAAGAGCCAAAATCAGAGGGGGGTGACCCCCTCTCTCCTTGTCTTGATTGTTGGCCCTTTTGGCCTTCCAAAGGGGCCCCTACTTGCGTGTTGTGAAGTCACATTTCAGGCCCTATTTGGTGAGTTTTAAGGTCTTCCTTAGCTCTATCCAAAGCCCTTTTGGCCATATTTTGTGTCTCTTATGCATGTGTGGAACAATCCTCCTCAAGGCCTTTCAAAGGGACCTTTCATTGCATGCTTCATTAACCCATTTCAGGGCTTTTTTGGTGTGTTTTAGGACCCTCATAACTGATTTCCAGAGGTGGTTTTGCCATGTTGCATGTCTGTTTTGTATGTACTGAATAACCCTCTTATTGGCCTCTCAAAGGAGCACCTCATTCTAGCATGTGTTGACTGAGTTTACATGGGTTTTTGGGGTTTATTTGACATGCCATATTTCTTTTTTTGGCTGGTTTGGTGACCTCTCTTGTGCTTCATATACATGTAGTGAAAACCATGCTTACTAGCCTATGTTGCATGTTGTTTTGGCCCTTCATGTTAGCACGTTTTGGCCATGCCTTAAACTGATCTTAGGCATATTTTGGACTGCTTTAGCTTTGTTTTTGGGTTTCATGGTCGAATGGTGTTTGTTTTGCATGCTTGTGGTTCAATACACTTGCTTAGCTTTGAGTTTCGGGGTCCAATACATGCATATACTGAGGTATTTCCTTGTTTTGGGGTAATTATACATCATATTTCAGAGCTTGTTTGAATGCCATATTGTCATGTTTTATACTCTTTAAATACGTTTGAGAGTCGGACTTGTATGCCTCATTTACCGACCATTGAATGAGCTCCATTTCGTTGCATTCCGAGCCATCATTTTAGGCCATTTCCCCACTGTTTCAAACTTGCCTAGGGTCTGTTTGGGGTTGGTTTTTCCATTAGTGCATTGCTTTGGGTACCTCTAGTGTAACGCACTTCATAGTTTCGGTACCCGGGGCCCCTAGCTTGCATTGTGTGCCATGTTTGCATGTTTCGGGACCATTTTGTATCATGTTTTAGAGCTGGAATTTGTGTGTTTGTATGCCATATTACATCCTTTTCCATGCTTTGGTAGAGTGGCATTTGATGCCTTAGGATCGATCCCTTGCATCGTGCATGTTTGTATGTGTTTCGGTTGTCTCATTTCCATCATATGGCCACTGATGTGAGTGTGGCTGAGGTCCACTCATGTTGGTATAAGTCCATCGTACATCATGTATGCCATTTTAGTCCATAGCATTGCGTATGCTAGGTTGCATGTTAGAGCATTGTGTATGCCATGTTACATCACGTGCATTGTGCATGCCATTTTAGTCCATAGCATTGCGTATGCTAGGTTGCATGTTAGTCGCATTGTGTATGCCATCTCATTTGCATTGTGTTTGGGAGAGGAGTTAGCCCGAGCAGAGGAAACGAGGGACGTTTCGTACTCCAAGTGACGGAACGTGTCTCAATTCCCGGTCGCCGACACTCCGGATTAACCATGATGGAGTCTAGACCTTATTGTGTTTATATGTGCATTCATTTCACATCGAGTCGTGCAATTCAACTCCTCGACCATTGTGCATCGAGATGCGTGATTGGTGGCACGAGAATCAAGGTGTGCATACATATGTGAAAATACTTTGCCATGCCCCTTTCTTGCTCTCTGTTGCAGCAAATCAGAAATCAGCAACTTTCTAAAGCCTTGCACAGCATTCCGAGATTAATTGCAAACAGAGGCGAATTGGGGCATCGCAATGGATTTCTGCACAAGGCAACTCGAGCATGCATCTTTCATCATTCGGAACAAAGCTGAGGCGGTCCATGAATTTGCATGCTAGTTTATTTGCTTTCCTAGTTAATTTGTTAATTAATTAGGGTTTTGTAATATTTAATCATTCATTTGGACTGTAATTATTTATTCGGACTGTATTATTTATTTGGACCCTCTGAGCGAGGGCAATGTTGTAATAAGTGTGCATGAGTGTGATGTATGTCTTCCAACCCCACTTCTTTCTCCCTTTTATTTATCAGCTTATGATGGTTAGATTAGGGCATGTTTCAATTAGCATACTCATGCTCGCATGTTTGCATCCATTCATCTGTCTTGCATGCACCGGGCTCGGCGCATCATACTAACTGCATTGTATTTCAATTCCGAGTTGAATACGTTTTAGTTGTAGCATTTCTCATGCCATTATAGAATAGCCGAGCCTATTTTAGTAGCATTTTGCACGTGTTGCATTAGGCATTCCAACATAGTTAGGATTCATGCACGATTTCTAATCAGGTTTTGTTTTGGCTTGGAGTACTCGGTAAGTTTTATGCTTTAGCATCCTTGCATGCGTGTGAGTGACTGCCATGATAGCATGTTTACCATGAGGCTAACTGCTTATGTGATATATCTGCCTGAATGCCTGTGGGTGAAGGTTGGATTATCTGAATTGGAATAATGCATTGACTGTGAGTTTTAAGCCCCCTTGAGAGTGGCAAACCATCACGTTTTTCTAAGCCCACCCGAGGGTGGCAAATCCACGTCTTAAGCTACTTACGGGTAGCACCATCAAGGCATTTTCAAAATAAACAAACATGAGATGTGTTGTTCCAATTCAGGCGATCCAGTCTATACTTGTATGCTGCGCGCATCACATAGTAAATCTAGGCTAATAACCGGAATAAGAATGCATAATGTTTTCAAAACCCGATATCATGGTTAGTAAAGGCCGATCTTTGATCGGGCGAGCGAGGGTGCTCACGAAGCGACCTTCCCCAATTGTACCCAAGTTCCCTAGCCGAGGCAACTTTGGTGATGACGGACACGTGGCCTTAGGCAACGAGTCAGGGTTTCCTAAATTTCCCCAAAAATAAAATATTTAGGTGGCGACTCTGTATCTGGCAAAGCAGTCCATGTTTGGCACTTCTTTCAAAAAAATCTGTTTTCAAAAACGATTTGTCAAATTTGGACTCTTTGATGATTCATCGGTCTTGCATTGCACTCTGCGAGATTAGATACAGGACCGTAACATTTGAGTCCTGAACTGTAGTGAGCCCAAATGAACAGAACGGGATTTCCCTCCCGGGACGTTCAGGGACGTCTATAGTTTCTAGCGACTCTGCTGGGGAGATAGAGAACTTGACTCGAACTCGTGACATCTGGTTTTTTACTACACTTATGTGTTTCTTTGCATTACATTTGCATCGGTGCACCTAGGACACCGTGTTTGCCATATGCTATTCCTAAACGGTTTACTGGAGGCTCGCTTTGCGAAGCGTGCCATAAGGCTGACCGGTTGCGGGCTCTGCCACGACGGGAACACAAACCCCGATTTTACTGGGCATTTGACCTAGTGCATATTCGGAATCCATAGTGACCATTCCAAACTAGGACAGGTTGTTTACCCGATTCTAGGTTGTTTGAAACCGTTGTGTTCGTAGTGAAACCCTAGTTCCTGACAAAATAGGACAGGGAAACCCTACCCCAACATAGGGGTGTTTTGGCTCTCACTTGCTTGTTATGTGCTTTTAGAGTGCGTCTCTACAAGAACACATGTATCAGTTTGCAAGTTTGGGCATCAGGCCTGCGAGCACCAGATCAGTATTTTGGGAATCAGTTATCTGCGAGTTTTAGATTCAGTTTTGGAGGCAGTGATTTGGGGATAATGATCAGTGTTTGAGAACAGTGTATTTCAGCTTAGTCTGTGTTGTTGATGGCCCAACTGTCGTGGTATTATTTAAAGCTGTTATGCTGTCCGTTTGTCTGGTTGTTTTATACTACCTCTGCCAACCATCCTCCAATGATTGCTTTATTTATCTTTTTGCTAGGCATGTTTTAGCACAATGCTTTCAGACCAAGACAGGATATTCCTCCAAGCACTCTGGACAACGAGGCTCGCCGACCTCAATCAATCTGAGGATTTTTGGTCGACGGCCACAACCAGTGTTTCT
>NW_021024769.1:330985-354366 GCF_004153795.1 Camellia sinensis | reverse complement strand
TCTCTGTATCCGAGAGTCGGGTTGTGTTCGTCACTCTGAGGACTGCTTACAATGCCCTGCGGTGTCATTCAAACAAGGGGCAACTTTCCGTTGCTATTCAATGCGCTGTAGTGCCGTTCAAACAAGGGGCAACTTTCCGTTGCCATTCAATGCGCTGCAGTGCCGTTCAAACAAGGGGCAACTTTCCGTTGCCATGCAGCTCTCTTCAAGCAAGGGGGCAATTTTAATCCAGATCCGAGGTTATACATCTCAAGAGTAAGTTCCACGCTTGTTAAACATCGGCCATTTGCAAAAATAGTTTTTGAGAATTTTTACTGAGGTTGACTAATTTTCTCGAAAATTGTTCCATCTTTTCCAAAAACTGGACCATTTCTTTGGACCCCAAAAAAAAAGAAAATTTTCAGTGCTCATAGCCTGACTTGCATGATTTCAAATCAAAAATCGAGCAAGTGTGTTAATCTAACTCTCATGTTGGCAAAATTGTTTTAGTAGAAAACCAAAACAAAAAATGGTCAAAATAATGAACTAGGGGCACAGTTGAGTCAGGCTTTCTGCCTTTTCCCCATTGTCAACATACTTGCCAGAAAAGGCACTCTACTTTCCAGAAAGGACACTCTACCCGCCAGAAAAGGGGATAACTGAAGTTAACAACAAAGGGTTGAAAGCTCTCTCATCCTCCAAGCAGCGAGGTATCAAGCCGAATGCGAAGCACGAATTGGAATGGATCGAGATGCCCCATTCCCTCATCCGGCGCATCGACAGATGTCACCGAAGGAAATAGCCACGAGCTGATTATGTTGGGTGTGAGCCCGCAACTTCCTATTCATCCATCAACCACCCAGAGGAGGGATAAAAAATGAGAGATTAAAGAATAGAGAGATGTGCGCTGAGAGAAAAAGTGAGGAAAAGGGCTTTTTCAGCAAAAACAGAGCTTGAGGGCCGAGTGATGTGAGAATCACAATTGAGAAAGGGTGGGAAACAATACCCGAAGAAACTGGCTTCTCACGTACCGGGAGGTCTCTCGTCTTTGTAACACGTCTGTGTGTCGTGTCTTTTGTTTTGTTTGTCTCGACTCTGGCTTTGAGTCATTCCGAGTGTGTCTCGATGCGTTTTGGTTGTTTACCTTTTCTTTTCCATTGTTCAATCTTTTTCGCTGTGTTCAGTCATAGGCTCAATGCCCAGTTAAGAACACATTTCTTAATTTCAAAAATTCTCTTGCGCTCATAGTGCCGTGTTGTTCTCCACATTGTGCAAAATAAGATTTTGTTCTTTCAAAAACCGCAGGGTTCAACCTGAGTCATGTGGGAACAGTAAAGCTAGAACCCATCTGAAGCTATATAAGTTCCAAACTTCGAAGCAAAAGGAAAAGAGGAAGAAGTCGGATATCTGAGTTTGTTTCGACTCCTGCAAGTTCCGTTATCGCATCCTGTATGGTCAATCTGGGCTGCGTGTTCAGAAAATCAGAGTTAGGGCTGCGTGTTCTACTCTCAATGTGGTTGACTTGGAGTTTTCCATGTAAGAGGTTGTTTATTACATGAGGCTTGGAAGAGTTAATTCCTTGTTTGTGCAATATTCTTCACAATCAGCCAATTTCTGGTCCAATATGCAGTTACCTGGATCTCCATAGTTCTCTCTCATGGCAATCTACAAATTGGTATCTGATTCTTAATTTCATAGGGACCCTTGTGGCTATCATGGGATATGCCATGCCTCCTGTGGTCATACATAATATGGAAAAAGCAATTTTCTGTTCTTTCCCTTATCTTTTGGATCAATAATAAAACTATTGATGATCCCAAACAATTTGGTGAATTGTTTTACGGAAAATTTTGTTTCCATTATGCAGCATCAGGTCAATTGTTTGCCTCAACTTGCCCAGTTTTTCTGGTGGACTCAATCCTTGGGGAGTGCCGAATAGGAAGAAGATGCGTTATGTTAGTTCTAATGTGACTTCTCTTATTTGCTTGCTTGATATGATCTGAGCACATAGGCTGTGTAAGTCCGTCACCAGCACTAACATGTCTTGACCAAAAATTCCTGATAATTTTCTCTCTTGTTTTTTGGACAGAGGGACTTGACTCCTCCATATGTTGATGATGGCCTTATTGAGGTGGTTGGTTTTAGAAATGCTTGGCATGGGCTCGTTATGTTTGCTCCAACTGGACATGGGACTCGCCTTGCGCAGGTAGGCATTGTGCTGGATTTAATCATGAACTGGTTTTGAAAACTAATTAATGGTTCAAAAATCTTGGGTGTCCCTACTGATGCCAGGATATTATTACATTAGCATTCACCTATAATAGATGGAAGGCATATTGTAACACAAATGTTCTGATAAGAAGTTTTTTCATTGTTGCTCATGTTATTTGTTTTTTAAATTATCATTTTGCTTTCTGGCATGTAGGCAAACAGAATTCGTTTCGAGTTTCACAAGGGTGCAGCTGAACATACATTCATGAGGATTGATGGGGAGCCATGGAAACAACCTCTCCCTGTAGATGATGACACGGTTGTTGTTGAAATCTCCCACTTTGGCCAAGTTAGCATGCTCGCCACCCCTTATTGCCGATCCAAAAGTGTTGAGGACCCTTCTTCCCCATGCATACAGGATGATGATGAGGAGGACGACAGTAATGAAGATGAAGACTGGGAAGAGAAGAGGAAGTTAGGGGCAGCTGACACTTTCCGAATACCAGATGGGATTGACATTTCTCAGCTTAGTTAGCCTCTCCAGATTTGTTCCATAATAAATTTGTAGTGCTTTTGGGGGCAGCTTTAACTGGCACAATACTCTGCTACAGCAAGAAGACAATTCTTATTGCGTTCATCTGTCACCATTGGCATCCCCTGTTTTAATTAGTTTATAATTCTTCATTTTTTTTTATTCATTTATTAGTCTTAAAACTGTAGTGCATTTAGGAACTGTTTGGGATGACCTAAATAAGTGTACTTTTTGTCTTTTTACGAAAAGATGTGCAGAAAAGTAGAGAGATGATGTGATGGAAAAAAGATAAAAAGTGTGTACTTATTTAGGATAGCCAAACTTGGCCTTAATTGGTTGATTGATTTATTGTCCAATAAATTGTAGTTTAGAAATATATGAAACATGGTGTGAACCCTGCATGTCATGTGCTTTAGACAAATTCTTGTCAACTTGGGCTAGAGATGAGATATTATGATCGTATTGTAGATGTTTATAGATGCATACATTTTAATCCTCATCAATTTTAGGATATGGTTTTGGTTTTTTCTTCCAATGAATGAAGGTGATATATACCTAACTTTTGCAGACTATGTGCATTATGCTGGCTATATGGGCACAGTACAAATATTTGCTTGATGCCTTAAGGTTAAAGATTGCAGTATCCGATTCGGGTTTGTTTAGCTCCAAAATTTAAAGAGAAAATTGAGTTCCACGAGCAGAGCTTGGATGGTGGAGGCGAAAGCATTGTGGAGCAGTTGAGGCACTCAAAAGATTATTTTATTTTATTTTTTTATTTTTTAATTCTTTTTTGAGAATAAAAGATAAAGGGTTTTGACCCTAAATTGCCTCACATTGATAAAAGCAAGTGAATGTAAGTTCAGTTTTCTAGTATAAATTGTACCAAAAGTTTTTCTTCATTTGAATGAGATGGTCAATTTAAAAGAAACAAAACCTTTGATGTACTCGTCTCCAAATTATTTTAATAAAATACATGGAGAGATGTTTGAGATTTTTAATATGATAAGAAGAAGTTGGGCCTTAAATTATTTAATAATTTATATAGAATAATTATTGTGGATAAATTTAAGAGACATTTTAAATGTCAAGCTTTTTTCTCTCTAAAATACAAGGCTGTTGAAAAAAAAATGTGGTGAAAGTATACTTTTAGCTTCTAATTTTTTATCCAAAAAAAAAAAATCTCCAACCTAGTGCTCCCACCAAATAATATCGTTGTCACAAGAAATTATTCACTGTTTGGAAAATAATATTTCATTTCATTAATTCACACCTCCCAACATCTCCAATCAAATAGTTTACTCTAAGGTGGCACATTTAACAGTAAAATTCATTCAAACTTGCAAAAGCGAGTTTGCAAATAACATTGTCAAATTTGACATAGCCAAAAAGGATTATTTTAATGGCAAGAGCTTCACAAATTAGTTTCAAAAAATCAAAATAATAAAAGGATAAATTATATTTTGTCTTTTTTATATTTGATCACTTTCTCCATTTGATTCTTAAATATTTTTATTTTTTTTTCCTACTTTGACCCTTTATGTTTTGAGTTTTTCTCAATTTATTCCTAAAACTAATTTCTATTCAAAATTAGACATAAAATATCATAATAATGGTCACATAATATAAAAAATGTATTATGTTGGAGTTTAAAGTATCATTTTCTATCTAATTTTTAATAAAAATTAGTTTTAAGAATAAATTGAGGAAAACTTGAAATATAAAGAACCAAAGTGAAAAGAAAAAAAAAACGAAAAAAAAAAAAACTATGATGATCAAAATAGAAAAGTGACTGGAGGCAAAGTGTAATTTACCCATAATAAAATAATAAATTTAACATAGCTATTATTGTATTTTAGAGTAATAACTTTCACTAGCTTTCGAAGGGGCTCAGAGAGGGGAAAAAAAAACTCTCTCTCTAGTTTGAAAGCTTCTCACTCTATACTTTTCTTCTCCTGGGGTTTTTGAGAGCTGCAATAGTTGGGGTGGGGGAGGGGAATCCGACGGCCTTCTCTCTCCTCCTCCTACTCCCATTTTCTTTTTCCTTTTCTTGTTTAAGTTCTGTACTTCCATCCTCTCCCTCTTTTGTGGGGTATTTCTTCCCTCTGCTTCAACTCCGGCCGTGGACTCACCGGATCTGCCGTCATCCTCGCTGAATCTACGGCAGTCGCCACTGTTGGAAGTTAGTTGGTGTGTGGGTTTATGTTTTTTTTTTTTTGGGTATTGTGTTTTTGATTTCCTTTGTGCTATGTTTGTCTATTTGGTTGCTTGGGAGTCCATCAGTGAGTTCTTATTAAACTTACCCACTCTATGGTTGAGATCTATGATTTATTCCAGACATGCTCTATTACCGACTCTTATGGTCGGTTCTGCTTCGTAGTGTGAGCACATGCACGAGATTTGCATTTGAATACTTTCTTAATTTCTCTCCTTTGTGTTTCTTGCAAAATTTTTGCTTTGTTTGGTGTAAGTTTTGGTTTGGATGGATTCCTGTAAATGCCACGTTGGCATTCATTTATGAAATCTTCTACTGATCAAAAGAAAAAAATCATGACAGTGGACGGGACCCACTACTTGTGTCTTTTTTTTATTTATTTATTTAAAGTGCTTGCCAACTCAGTAATACTTTAGAACACCACTTTTAATGAGATATTTTGGTCAAATTTGGTTGTTGGATGGGGTAGTAAACGATTGGGGCGAAAAAGGAAGAGAGCAAACAGATATGGAGAAGTGTGCAGAAGTGGATATGAAGAGTATGGGGAAGGGTTTGAAGTGGTGAAAAAGGGCGGGGGGTGAGCTAGTGGCAACTGGCGGCCAAAGTTATATAGATAAGAAAATGAAACAAAAATAAAATGAGGGAATTTTGGCAAATTAAAAAGGGGGCTCTGCTACAGAGCTCGAAAGGTTTCGAGCCAAATTTGGCTCGAATTTGAGAAGGAGGAAGAAGAAGAAGAAGAAGAGAATGAGGAAGAAGAGAAGGAGGAGCAGAACTGGAGGGGGCCCTAAAAATAGGGCTGGAGGCGGAGGCGGAGGCGGAGGGAGGCGGAGGTGGAGGCGGGCGGAGGCAGAGGCAGAGGCGGAGGTGGGCGGAGGCAGAGGCGACGATCGGCCGACGACCGACGAGCTGCGACGATTGGCCGACGACCGACGACGAGCTCCCACCTCTCCCCTCTATTTCTCTCTCTCGCCTCTGCTTCTCAGGTTCAAAACGAAGAAGAAGAAGAAGAAGAAGAAAAGAAAAGAAAGAAGAGGAAGGAAGGAAGGAAAAAAAAAAAAAAATCAAAACCCAAAACGACGTCGTTTTGGGTTTTGAGCCACATTCGAGCCACTAATTTCGGGCCCTCAAACATTATTCTTATTTTTAAAGAATAACCTTGGCCATATTTGTTATTATTATTATTATTATTATTATTATTATTATTGTTGTTGTCGACAAATATGTTGACGTGGCATAACAAATATGTTAAGGACATGGCATGATGATATGTTAAATGGAGAGCCAAAATGTCAACCATTATAATAATTTAAAAATTAGTTGCTAAGATTAAGGATCTAAGACCAAATCAAGTACCAAATGTGTAAAGTGGTTATTATCAAACTTGGGAGATGGATGATATTGAGGAAATAATGGGCTTGTTGAGGAAATCGTGGGCTTAGATTCCCTCTCTCTCTCTCTCATGTTGTTAAGCCTATAAATAGGCCAAGAGAGATACAAAAAAAATATCCACAACTATTCACAGAACGCAATATCAATTTAGAAATAGATTAATTTAGCAAATGTTAAGAGTAGATTAAGTGATAAAATTTTTCAATCTCCATTTATTTGCTTCTGTCGATTGCTGTATTTGTTCATTTCTTTGTTCTTATTTAAGTTCCTATAATTGATAGCAAGTGACAATCCATTTGAATAAGTACACATTCTGTTTTGTTTCATTTCTTGTTTACTTGATTACCTCCAAGGCAGTTCTTAATCTATTGACATAAAATTTAACCACAAAGCTCGATTTTTATGTGTTTATTTAACATTTATTTAAGTCTATTGATCAATCACTCTCGTTTAGGCTTAAACCAAATTTTTACCAACAGATAAATATAGTAATTTAAATAAATATATGTAATGCACATGCTTTGAAGTATATATATATATACTAGCACGGTTTTTAATAAATAATTAATAATGAATTTTAAAATTAAAAATAAATTGAAAAAAAATAAAATTAATTAAAAATAAACTATAAAAAAATAAAATTAATTAAATTTTAACTATTTTTATCATAATTTCGCTTATGATTTTTTTTCCTACCATTAATGTTATGTTTTAAGTTCTAAATAACAATAACATGAATCATAATTTAATTCGTAAAAATTAAATAAAATTTATGATAAATTATAAATTTGCACTTTTTAATTTTTATTTTTAAGAACAAAAACTACGTCTATGATAAAATATAAATACATTATTATTTTCTAAGGGTTTCATAATTTTAATTTGCTATATATTAGATAATATCATAAATTATATGAAACTCAATAATTATTATTATTATTATTTACTAATTACATTTTTTTAGTATGCCATATAATAGTAATAATAATAATAAATTTTTTTGTGAAACTCAATCTAGCAAAATTTGTATAAATTAAAAAATTGAATAACAAAATAAAAATGACAAACAATGAATTACCAGTGACCCTTATCCTCTTATCTTTCCTGAAATCAATATTTGCCTACAATGTACAATTTTTAGATTTTCTCACAATCATTAGTTTTGACATCTCACATTGGGCCTTTTCTTATTCTTCTCTCTCACTCACCTTTGCTTAATGGATCTTCATAATACAAGTGAATTTTTTTTAATTTATTTTATAAACAATAATACCTGTGCTATGCACGGGTTTAAATAAATAATTAAAAATTAATTTTGAAATTAAATAATAATCTTTCCCGAAATCAATATTTACCTACAATGTACAATTTTTAAATTTTCTCACAATCACTAGTTTTGACATCTCACATTGGGCCTTTTCTTATTCTTCTCTCTCACTCACCTTTGCTTAATGGATCTTCATAGCACGGATGTAATTTTTTAAAATTATTTTATAAACCATAATACTCGTGCTATGCATGAGTTTAAATAAAAAATAAAAAATTAATTTTGAAATTAAATAATAACATAAAATTTATTTATAAGAAATGAATAAACTATGGTGGAATATATTTTTAAAAAAAGTGAAATAAAATTTCAAAAACTATTTTTACAATGAAATATCAATGTATTTTGTCTTATAAGTTTTGTAATTTAGTTTATTTTATGTCAAAAATAGCTCAATCATATAATAGATTATATTTGTCAATTTATTAACTATCCATTGTCTATATTGTAAAAGTTTTAAAATATGTCTATTAGGCATAAAATTATAGTTTCTCCTATATCATAATTCACGAATGCAAAAGAATAAGAATTAGCTTGAGGATTTATAGTTGAGATAGACACTAAAAGTGACATAATCTAATTGATTCAACATTTATCTCAACTTGACCATGACCTAATCATTAGAGAATTGTTTTAATCTATGTTTAAGCATGAACTACTTAACTCATTTATTTATTAAATTAATGAATAAATATATGTTAGTATTTTTTATAATAAAATAATAAATAAGTACATGTTTATGCATAGTTATAAAAAATTAAAACTTTAATAAAATTTTATACTTATATTTAAAATCATTGAGGATTTATAGTTGTGCTAGACACTAAAAGTGACATAATCTAATTGACTCAAATTTATCTCAACTTGACCATGACCTAATTATTAGATAATTGTCTTAGTCTATGTCTAAGTATGAAACACTTAACTCATTTATTTATTAAATTAGTGAATAAATATATGTTAGTATTTTTTATAATAAAATATATAAGAATTGACTTGAGAACTTATAATTGTAGTGACATAATCTAATTGACTCAACATTTTTATCTCAACTTGACTATGACCTAACAACAAATTTATCTCAACTTGACTATGACCTAATCATTAAAGAATTGTCTTAATCTATGACTAAGTATGAACCACTTAACTCATTTATTTATTAAATTGGTTAATAAATATATGTTAGTATTTTTTATAATAAAATAATAAATATGTACATGTTTATGTATAATTATTAAAAAAATTAAAATTTTGATAAAATTTTATAGTTATATTTAAAATTATTGAGATTTTATAATTATACTAAACACTAAAAGTGACATAATATAATTGACTCAACATTTATCTCAATTTGGTCATGACCTAATTATTAGAGAATTGTCTTAATTTATGCCTAAGCATAAACCACTTAACTCATTTTTTATTAAATTGGTGAATAAATATATGTTATTATTTTTTTATAATAAAATATATACGAGTTGGCTTGAGAATTTATAATTATGCTAGACATTAAAATTAATGTAATCTAATTGACTCAACATTTATATCAACCTAACTATAACTTAATCATTAGAGAATTGTCTTAGTCTATGCTTAAATATCAACCCTTAACTCATTTATTTATTAAATTCATGAATAAATATATATTAATATTTTTTATAATAAAATAATAAATATGTACATCTTTATGCATAGTTATTAAAAGAAATTAAAATTTGATAGAATTTTATATTTATATTTGAAATTATTACATGAATAGTAAAGTGTAGTTATGTGTGAAAAAACTATCCAAGGTCAGCTTAAAATATGGGCATTGTTCTAACTATACTGTGGAACTGGTTTAAAATTTTGATCGATCAAGTAATAGAAATAGTTGGTAATAATCAATTTAAATTTTATGTTTAAATTATATTATAATTTCTCAAGTTTTGAATATTATGAACCAATTTGAGAGATAGTACTGGCATTAAACATTTAAAGTAGTTTAAAAGTTAGATTAAGATCAATTTTTATGCCAACAATTAAATTTTTGAAGATTTATTTTCATTCATACCCAATTTATGATCACTTAACCCACTTATTGTTTTGTTTTTAAAATCAGTAAATATATTATGATTATTTTTTATAACAAAAATAAGAAAATGTATGTATATTTTTTGGCATATTTATTTATTTTTTGAAAAAAATTTATATATTTATATTAAAAATTCTTACATAAATAATTAAGTATACTTAAGTATGAAAAAATTATATAATATTGAGTCGACCTAAAATATAAAGCTTGCTCTAGTTCTACCTTAGGCTCGATTTAAAAATTGATCAGTTAATTAGTAAAAAAGTTAATAATAATCAATTTAAACTTATGTTCAATAATTTGTTAAGTTATGATGATGGATATGAGTTAATACTGGATCAAATACTAAAAGTAGTGTAGAAACTAGATTTGGTTCATTTTTATGCTATACATAATACATTAATCTATTTTTTAGATAATCATTTTGGTTCATACCCAACCATCATATTGCACACTTATTTATTTTTCAAAATGGTAAAAATAATGTAAATTTTTTTATAACCAAAATAAAAAAAATATATATGGATATATATTTGGCATATTTATTAATATTCTAAAACTTCAATTAAGAAATTATATATTTATTCTTAAAATATGTCTAATATTAAATCATATTTACATCTGAAAGAATTATGTAAGATCAGATAGGCTATTCATAGATTTTATTTTTGGTATAGAACTTGATCAAAGAAGTGAAGTCTCAAAACAAATCACAATTTTTAATTTAAATTTTATTAAATTTTTATTTAATACAAATTTTCATGTAAAATGTTTTAATATTTTAAAAATAATTAATTATTTGTGGAATGAAGTTACCATTATAAAAAACACTAAAAAAATTATCTTTTAGTAGTGTGAAAATCTATTAACTAAAGAATTCAATTGATGAGATATATATATATATATATACATATATTTTGAAAACAAAATCAATGAATGTGGTTAATAGGAAGAGTGTTTATAATGATACATACTTAATTTCTTTTCATATCCATCACATGTATTAAAAAAAATTATAATTTAGGCATAAATATTAGTACATGAGTGTACAAAATAAATCAAAAAAGAAAAAAAAAGTTTACAAAAGAAATTAAATGTCTGTAATTAAATCAAAATATTTTGAAAGTTCTTAATATTTATCATGAATTTTATAGATTTGAGAGTAGTTATATATGGTATGAATAATACAGTATGAAGTAAGTTTTAATTTTTTTTAAAAAATTATAATTTAGGAATAAATATTAGTACATGAGTGTACAAAATAAATCAAAAAAGAAAAAAAAAAGTTTACAAAAGAAATTAAATGTCTGTAATTAAATCAAAATATTTTGAAAGTTCTTAATATTTATCATGAATTTTATAGATTTGAGAGTAGTTATATATGGTATGAATAATACAGTATGAAGTAAGTTTTAATTTTTTTTAAAAGAAATAAAAATCAATAGGAGAGGATTAGGTTGGAAAGCTATAGAATGATTTTTTTGTCTTTTCTTTTGAAAATTATAAATTATGAAATTATTAGTATTTTGAAAACTATTACTTTGATGGATTAGCCAAAACTACATTTTAATTTTTTTTTAATTCAATAAATTCACAAATTTATTAGAAAATTTTAAAACTCCTACAATATTCTTCAAGAAAACTTTGGTAGAACTTTGGTTCCACCATTTGATTTGTGCGTGGTGTTTGTTTATAGTTTTTAAAAATTAATTCTACATTCACTTATGAAAACTCTATTTAAGGTGAGAAAATTTAAGCTAACTGATCGTCCTCCCGGACGTCTGGCTGGTCATCCTCCCGGACATCCAGGACCAGAATAGTGTAATTTTTTTTTTTACAATTGCCCCTATTATTTTTTATATTTTAAATAAAAAAATTTCAGAATTTTTTAAAATTTTTTATGTACTTTGAATAGAATTTTGAGTTATGTGTTTGGTTATGAGTCGTAAGTTTTTGCATCAAATATCATATATCACATCAAAATTATCCACTCAATTCAAAACTCTTTTCAAAACTCATTCACCAAACAAAATTTCCACACTCAAATTGTAACGTCCTCAAAATAAATGCATAAATCATTCATTCATAAAATCTATAGACATAGGAGAATAAAATATATTCATTCATCAAAGTGTTCTTTACAAAAAGGGTTACATGTTGACAACAAAAGTAAATGCCCTACGGGCTCACAACTTTCCAAGTCAACACTTAGTTATAACAAAAGAGGGTTAGAAGCCCTTTACAATTAAAGCCCTCAGCTTGGAAATAAATAAATAAATAATAAAAAAAAAAACATGTATACATGAAATGAAACAACAAAAATGGAGACTTCAGCCTCAAAGCCTCCCAAGTTAAGTCCTCGATGGCGGCATGTCACCTATACCTGAAAATGGAGTCCCGAATAGGGTGAGCTAAAACCCAGTAGAGATACGCTAAATAAAATATGAGAATTAACTAAAACGTAAGTATTCGATAAATATTTCACCTTATAAACCAACTTGTACCATTCTCATGACCAATCCACAATTTCGTCGTATTCAATCTATTTTTCATCATTTGATCACATTAATCCATTAACATAATCCGATGTTATGCAAACTGTTTTAAATGAGACTACAACTCATATAATAACACTTCAATAACAAACATCATTCAACACTTCTATTCACATGCCATTTTATGGAACTACGTCCGAGGGAACTGCTACCCATAAATATATAAGATTTCGGGACTTGCACCCAAGACACTCCGGCTAACTTAGTTATCATTGGAGTCCATCCCCTATCTCCTCCCAAACAATTGGAGTCCATCCCCTCTCTTCTCCCACACAATATACATATACAATGTATTTAAACACATAGTCATATACAATGACCCAACAGTTCACATATTCAATGTGTTAATTCCACCGTCACAGTCAATGACATAATCTAATTGATTAGTTTTAATTCACCTAATCATCATGCAGTGTCTACAACAATCAAAACTATCTTTCACCGATAGCACAAAACAGTTATTTCTAAACAGATAAATAAATCTATCAAATAGATACTTTATTTCATTTTCCATCGGTGAGTGATTTATCAATCCAACTATACCATTCAACTACAATTCCATCTAATTTCATGATTTCGAAATCAATTTCATATTTCCACAATTTACCAAAGTAATTATACAAATTACTTATTTAAACTTAATTAGGGCATTTTCTCCATTTTCTCAAACATCAACCCTAAGGCTCAATTTCATCAATTCTACACCAATAACCCCATTTTCCAAGGTCTCACATACACATGGTGCTCAACAATTGAAAACCCCTCTTTTATAATTTCAAATACAAAACCCTAACTCCCCAAAATTTTCATAACTCACCATTTATACAAAATAACTAAAATTTATGTTAAAACTCATAAAAAGGAGTAGTTTATCCCTACCTCAAATGAAAAGACTCAAAGAAGAAGGAGAGAAACTTGAAAGTGCTCCAAATGCAAACTTTTTCGAATCAAAACGAAGCCCACGCAATGCTCTACCTTTCTTATAAAGAGACTAGAGTAAAAGGCCCCTAGAACAAGTGTGACAACCCTCACCTCTGATTAGTGCTAATCTGTGATTAAGCATGATAAGTAACTGATAAGAATGAAATCCTGATTTGTTTGTATGAGTGTGTTGCATTAATTGCATTTCTATCTGTTTGTCATTAGATGATCTGTTCATGTTTTAATTTCGAATTGCGAATTGAAGGCCTTATCAGCGACCGAATCAAAAATTGATTAGTGTTATATTCTAATTAGGATTTATGTGATTTTATGGTAGATTTAATTAAAATTTAATTTAGAATGATTAAATTGGATTAAATAATGTTAAATTACATTAGTTTGAGTTATTACGAAATTGCCATTGAGTGGCTAATTCTAGACCATTGTTTAGTCTTGATTCATAAGTTTGGCACTATCATTTTGTTATATCATCTCACCCTTTTCCTCAAGACCAAACGTGAGAGAGAGTGAATTGGGAGAAAGATTGAATTGATCTAGAATTCTTGCTTGAACTTAGGAGAATTGAAGGAGATTTGCAAATTTGGGCTTCCTTACTTAGAATCCAAGACATAAGGTAGAGAATTCATCTTCTTACTTGTGAATTTAAGTTGTTTCATGCTTAGTTCATGGAAATTTGGAGTTTAAAGTCAAGAATTAATTTGAAGAGTTGAATTGTGAACTAATTCATGCATGCATGTACATATTTTTGCATTTTTAGGTTGTTTTCATGAAAACTCTTACATGCAAGTCCACATTTTGGTTGTAGTCCATGAATTCACTTTGATTTTGAGCTCAATCTTGCATTTGGTCATGTTTTAGAGCATTGGAATTTATAAGAACTCATGCATGTTATGTTCTTGTTTAGTTCATGAAAGTTTCTTCAAAATTGTGTTCAATTGTCTTACCTTTGGGCTTGATTTTACAAAATTGATCTTTAAAATATGTTGTAGTATGAGTTTTCAAGTGTTTTCCAGAAAATGGGCCCAAAAGGTTGAGTTTTGATGTGTTGAATGCTTGGTTTGAGCTTGGGAGGCAAATCTGAAAATTCCAAATTTTGGCTTCCATGCTCGAGCGAAGGATTCCACGCTCAAACGACCATCTTTTGTTCAGAGCTTCGCTCGAGCGAAGGAATGCTGGCTCAAGCGTAGATTGCAAGCTCTCAGATTTTTAATGCATGCAGACGCACGCTCGAGCGACGAGACCTACGCTCAAGTGAAGAGTTGTGTCTCACGCTCGAGCGGGCATCGAGCGGGGATTTTCAACATCCAGCACTTTTTGCATTTTTACAGACCACTCGAGCGAAGAAGTCCACGCTCGAGCGACCCCTCTATTTTGGAAAGCTTGCTCGAGCATAGAAAGCCACGCTCGAGTGAGACCCCTGTTTCAGCAAAAATTTGAAAAGTGTTTCAAAGTGTATTTTTGCATTCTCATTCCATCCTAGGCATTCCTAGGCCAAGTTTAAGGCATCTTAACGAGGATAATGTTATAGAACCACACCAAGTATAATTTGGGGCTAAGTTATTAATCTCGAGTGTGCGTTCGTTCTGCAACTGTAGGGTTGGCATCCGAGGACGCTCGTTAGCTTGTCTATAGCCCAGTGCTCTGTGAGTAACAATGTTGTAAAGATATGTTCAATTATGATTATTTTCTAAATGATCAACTGTACTGCTTACTGAAATGTGATTGTTTAATGAATGAATGTTTGTCCTATTTGTAAACTGTACTCGTGGCATCCATAGCAACCTACTGTTACTATTACTGCTATTGTTACAGAGATCTATGTCGGTTCTAATGTTGGGACCACTACTATTCGCTGTTTGATGGCCATCAACTGACTGTTCGGTCTGTTAAGACCTACTATACTGTTTTTCTATGGGATGTACCACATATGACTACTATGGTTCTAAATGACTGATTTACTGATACAATTGACTGTTTTAATTGCTGAAAGGACATTCATTCTTAACCCCTTTACGCATTTGTTATTCACTGGGCTTTAGCTCATTGTTTATATTTATATGTAGGTGTCCAAGCACCGGACCGATGCTAGGAGCGTCATGTTAAGCTCTTGTTTTGTCAAGCCAACCATCGCGCCTTACTTCGAGGTTCCAAGTTCGTTCAAGCTAAGGCTGTTTTGAGGTGTCTCAGTTTCACCCTCTCGTCTCTGTTTTGTAATAAATGTTTAAGACTTGACTGTACAGTTATAGTTAGGGATTTGGTCCCTAATATGGATGTTTGTGTATATGTCGCATGTACATATGTTTTGGTTATCAATGTGACATGTTTACAGAAAGTCTTTTTGCATTCAGACTATCACAGCTTATTGGACATCTTTTATTTACTGTTTTGGCTTCCACCAGCCCCTTTACTCTGTATTACTGTCATTACTGTTAAGCAGGCCTTCGGTAATCACGGATTACTGGCCGGTTGCGATGTTAAACCCATATAGGCGGGTTTGGGTCGTGACAACAAGGTGTATTTGTAGAGAAAGTGTGTGTATAGAGAGAGGGATAGCCAGATCTAGGGTTTGAATGAAGGAGATGATGAAAAAGTCATGTATAACACGCTGCCGCCAACTGATATATTCGAAGCTAGCTCGAGTGAAGGAGTGGTCGCTCAAGCGACCAGACACAAAGGAACCTCGCTCGAGCGCAAGAAGCGTCACTCGAGCGAACAACGCGAAGCTTCAGGTTTGCAACCCAGACGCACGCTCGAGCGCAAGAGTTCTCGCTCGAGCGAAGAAACGTAAAACATAGAGCTCAGTTGCTCAAGCGCAAGAAAGCTCACTCGAGCAAAGAATACCAACCTTCAAGTCCAAAAGAGACGCAGACGCACGCTCGAGCGCAAGACTGCTCGCTCGAGCGAATAGACACAAGACACAAAGATCGCTCGAGCGAACAAGCCCTCGCTCGAGCGAAGAAGCAAACACCTAAGGCTCGCTCGAGCGCACAAACCCTCGCTCAAGCGAAGAAGGAAAAACCTGGGCAGCAACCTTTTGTTTCAACTCACAACCAATCTGTTTCAAGCCTGCCCAATACATCCCAAAACTCAAATATAAGGAATTAAAGGACGGAAAAGAGATATATATACAACAATACTCAACCATGGAACCTAAGTCTAGAATACTATAAGTAATGGGGAAAACCGAGATCGCTATACAAATCATAATTCTAAAACTCACAAACTCAAAATACAACTCTATTATCAAATCATATTTAAAAAACTCTACCAAACTCTACCTTAGGTTCTGTTTGGTAGAGTTTTGGGACTTTAGTTCCACCATTTGGTTTACACGTTATACTTGTTTACAGTTTTCAAAAATTAATTATATATTCACTTTTGAATACTCTGTCAAAGGCGGGAAAATTTGAGCTAACCGGTCGCCCTCCGGACATCCGACCGGTTGACCAGGCCAGTGTAAGTTTTTTTTTTTTTTTTTAACAATTGCCCCTATTATGTTTTATATTTTAAATAAAAAAATTTCAATATTTTTAATTTTTTTTTATGAGTTTTGAAAAGAATTTTGAGTTGTGTGTTTAGTTATGAGTTGTTAGTTTCTATATCAAATATCATATATCATATCAAAATTCCCCATTCAATTCAAAACTTTTTTCAAAACTCGCTCACCAAAAAAAAATTTCACACTTAAATCATAATTCTAAAACTCACAAACTCAAAATACAATTCTATTTTCAAATCATATTTAGAAAACTCTACTAAACACTGCCTTAGTTTTACTTATATAATATAAATATAAATATATCTATATAACAATGGAAGGGTTCATTTGAAAATGTCTTTGAAATTAATGGTTCAGATCTATCTAATTTAAAAAGTAATGGCTCAGATTTATTTTAAAAAATATCTCTCTCACAAACTATCTTTAATGTTTAGATTTGTCCAATTTAAAAACAATGGCTGAGATAAAAAAGAGTTTCAATGGTCTAGATTTATCAATGACTAAAAATCAATGATTCAGATTTGTTTACCTATCTACTCTCACCAACCCACTGCACTTACCAGGTAAGGCACTCTTCACATCGTATGTATCAATGAACAAAGCTCTGAGAAAGCTTTGAAGAAGGAAGAACACAGCTCAATCGAAAGCTCTCTTCTCCACCATCACCAAGTAAGGCACTCTTCTCTTCTCACTTCTTTTTGTTTTTCCATTCATTTTTTTTACCTCTGTTTTTTTTTTTTCCATCATCCCGCCATTCGCACCTTCAATTTGAATGCTAAACAATGGCTCAGATTTTTTTTACCTTCAGTTTGTTTTTTTCTGAAGCCAAAAAAAAAAAAAAAATCTGAAGCAAAAAATTTTGTCTCAAATTCGGAGGGTTGAGATTATATTTATCAAAAATCTATGGGTCAAGATGATTTGTTTGTTTTAGCTTTTTCCCTCCAAAATGTGTCTCTTCACTTACTCTATCTCTCTTTCCCATGTTAAGAGATAGATTCATCTATTTCTTTTTTTACATACTCCACCAACTCTCCATTTTCCTCTCTGGTTTTAGCTCAAATTTTTCTCTCAGTTTCAGTTCTGCAATCTCCAGCAACTCTTCATAGGTGACACTCCTATTCTTCTCTGCTCTTTCACTCTTCTAACCTATGAAATGGGTTTCTATTTCTGTAAATATTGAAATGGGTTAAAAATATGATGGATTTTGATTTCATTGAAGTGGGTTTTTGTTTCTGTATGTATTTTAGAAAATATGATGGGTTGAAAATTTACATTTTCTTTTTGTACGTTTGAAATTAGTTGCAAATATGATGGGTTTATATATTTCTATTCATTAATGGGATTTATCAACTAACCTATAATTATAATGGGTTTCGATTTTGGTTTTGATTTCTATAAAATTGTATTTTGGTTTGATATTTTGAAATGGGTTTGTATTTTGGTTGAGATTGTTTGTTGACATATATCCTACGGTGATATACATTTTCTCCTTATGTTTCTTATTCCTTCTATCCCTGTCTCTTCAGCTCTCTCTCTCTCTCTCTCTCTCTCACACATTCAAAATTCAAAATTGAGTTGTCTCCTTTATCTCTCACTCTCATAGCTCACTCTTCATCTTCAATCTCACTGGCAACAGTCACGGCCTCAATCTCATTAGTAAATCGGCTACTTCGCTGATGTTGGGTTTGTTCGGTGCTCTATTCTGCAAAAGTAATACCCTCATCTCTTTCTTAAGCAGTTTTTCAAAGTAAATGTAATATTCTCATCTCTTTCTTAATAGATTATTGATTGTATATATATTGATTACAGATTTTTTTGTTTTTTTCTTTGAAGCGACAAAGATCATCAATTGATCATTAGTGGAATCAAACTGTGAGTATTGTTTTTCTTTAATTTTCTAGATGCATGTAGGATTTTTGGTATACTTTTATGGGTTTTGTTGATTTTTCTGATTCATATATATTATCTATGTATATATATACACACATAGATGAAGAGTTGGTTGGGCTCCGCGAAACCCATTTACTTTGATTTAGTAGGAATTTGTGGGACTATTGTATTGAGTTACTCTATTGAACGTTTGGTTATTACTAAAATGTTCGATAACCATTCTATCTTCCTTGCTTATTAAGTGTTTGATAAAATGTTTCAATGGAATTTGCACACACACAAATTGACTTTAACACACCACAAACATTGGTAATTTTCATCATAAAATTCATAACTATCTTATGATGTGCATCATTTTTTCTTTTCTTTTTTTTGGATAAATAAACAAACTTTATTAATATGATGTGCATCCTTTTAAGAGTGGACATTATTAATTTCCCCTAATATATGAGAAATCAATACATGATAAATCAATATTTAGCCAAGAGAATGCATTAAAAAAATATATATATTCAAAGAATAAGATTGAAACCTTAAACAAATAAATTATGGATTTGTTGTGTGCTCTATTCTGCAAAGTAAAGGTAATACTCTCATCTCTTTCTTAATAGATTGTTGTGTGTATATATATTGATTACAGATTTTTTTTTTGTTTTTTTTTTTTTGAAGCCATAGAGACCATCAATTAATCATTAGTGGAATAGAGAAAGAATGATTCCTAAAATCAAACTGTGAGTATTGTTTTTCTTTAATTTTCTAGAAGCATGTAGGATTTTGGGTATACTTTTATGGGTTTTGTGTTTTTTTTATACATATATATTATCTATGTATATATACACACATAGATGAAGAGTTGATTGGGCTCCACGAAACCCATTTACTTTGATTTAGTAGGAATTTGTGGGACTATTGTATTGAGTTACTCTATTGAATGGTTGTTGTGCCATTACTATCGTTTGGTTGCTACTAAAATGTTCGATAACCATTCTATCTTCTTTGCTTATTAAGTGTTTGATAAAATGTTTCAATGGAATTTGCACACACACAAATTGACTTTAACACACCACAAACATTGGTAATTTTCATCATAAAATTCATAACTATCTTATGATGTGCATCATTTTTTCTTTTCTTTCTTTTGGATAAATAAACAAACTTTATTAATATGATGTGCATCCTTTTAAGAGTGGACATTATTAATTTCCCCTAATATATGAGAAATCAATACATGATAAATCAATATTTAGCCAAGAGAATGCATTAAAAAAATATATATATTCAAAGAACAAGATTGAAACCTTAAACAAATAAATTATGGATTTGTTGTGTGCTCTATTCTGCAAAGTAAAGGTAATACTCTCATCTCTTTCTTAATAGATTATTGTGAGTAAATGTAATATTCTCATCTCTTTCTTAATAGATTATTGATTGTATATATATTGATTACAGATTTTTTTTTGTTTTTTTTTTTTTTTTGAAGCCATAGAGAGCATCAATTGATCATTAGTGGAATAGAGAAAGAATGATTCCTAAAATCAAACTGTGAGTATTGTTTTTCTTTAATTTTCTATATGCATGTAGGATTTTGGGTATACTTTTATGGGTTTTGTGTTTTTTCTTATACATATATATTATCTATGTATATATACACACATTTATGAAGAGTGAGTTGGGTTCCACGAAACCCATTTACTTTGATTTAGTAGGAATTTGTGGGACTATGATATTGAGTTACTCTATTGAATGGTTGTTGTGCCATTACTATCGTTTGGGTATTACTAAAATGTTCGATAACCATTCTATCTTCCTTACTTATTAAGTGTTTGATAAAATGTTTCAATAGAATTTGCACACACACAAATTGACTTTAACACACACCACAAACATTGGTAATTTTCATCATAAAATTCATAACTATCTTATGATGTGCATCATTTTTTCTTTTCTGTTTTTTGGATAAATAAACAAACTTTATTAATATAATGTGCATCCTTTTAAGAGTGGACATTATTAATTTCCCCTAATATATGAGAAATCAATACATGATAAATCAATATTTAGCCAAGAGAATGCATTAAAAAAATATATATATTCAAAGAACAAGATTGAAACCTTAAACAAATAACTTATGGGTTTGTTGGATGCTCTATTCTGCAAAGTAAAGGTAATACTCTCATCCCTTTTTTAATAGATTATTGTGTGTATATATATTGATTACAGATTTTTTTTTGTTTTTTTTTTTTTTTTTAAGCCATTAATGTTGCTTTTTGAGCTCACTGAGATGTTGATGTTGTTGTTTTGGCCGGGGATTTTTTTTTTTTCTTTGAAGCCATAGAGACCATCAATTGATCATTAGTGGAATAGAGAAAGAATGATTCCTAAAATCAAACTGTGAGTATTGTTTTTCTTTAATTTTCTATATGCATGTAGGATTTTGGGTATACTTTTATGGGTTTTGTGTTTTTTCTTATACATATATATTATCTATGTATATATACACACATTTATGAAGAGTGAGTTGGGTTCCACGAAACCCATTTACTTTGATTCAGTAAGAATTTGTAGGACTATTATATTGAGTTACTCTATTGAATGGTTGTTGTGCCATTACTATCGTTTGGCTGTTACTAAAATGTTCGATAACCATTCTATCTTCCTTACTTATTAAGTGTTTGATAAAATGTTTCAATGGAATTTGCACACACACAAATTGACTTTAACACACACCACAAACATTGGTAATTTTCATCATAAAAATTCATAACTATCTTATGATGTCCATTCTCTCTTCTTTTTTTTTTTTGGATAAATAAACAAGCTTTATTAATATGATGTGCATCCTTTTAAGAGTGGACATTATTAATTTCCCCTAATATATGAGAAATCAATATTTAGCCAAGAGAATGCATTAAAAAAAAAAATTCAAAGAACGAGATTGAAACCTTAAACAAATAAATTATGGGTCAAAATTAAAAAAATAAATTATACAAAAACAATTCAAACTTGAACTTAGGCTTTTTGTACAAGAAAAGTAATTGTCAAAATTGACTTGACCTACTTTGGTCAATTTGATAGAGATAAAGTCATTCTCATTCATTTTTCATTTTTGCAATCTCATTTATCAGAAGTACCATATGTATATACTTTTATGGCATTCGAAGAATATTTAATAATTTTTCAAGTATGATTTAATTATTTAATGTTACAAGTCTATTGGACAAATTAATTTTTTTGTACAAATTTCTTTTCATTTTCCTTATTGTGATTTAAAATTTCATTTTCAATTGTCAGTGTTGAATTTATCTGTGAATAGAATCAGTAATAAACTTATCTTTTCCCTACAAATTTGGATACTCTGTTTTTTGTCATCCCATCATCCCCACCATCACCAACAAAGCTCTCACTCTCTGTCAAATCAAATGGGGGTTAAAGGAAGAAATTGGTTTCATGTTAATACCCATTTTTATTTCATGTTAGTCAAATGGGTTGAGGATTGTTAACATTAAATGGGTTAATGTGAACATTAAGGTTAACCTAACTATTAACATTAAGCTGAAAATAATATAGATGGTCATATTTTTTACTCATAGTTTCTAATTAGACGAAATATTTTTGGTATTTATTGAATACTTTTGTATTTACTTAAGCTTTATCTAGAACATTATTTAGTGGTGATTTACAGAATGATGATGAGTTGTGATGCACAGCGGATGTGAGCAATGGTTTTGTTTTGGGATAATGTTCTTATACTTTTTTTTTTATTATTATTATTTTGAGAAGTGCTCTTCCTGATTTTGGATTTGGTGCTCTTTCATTTCTAAAAGATAGATTTTGTTTATGGTGATTCTTTTGGAATATTTATTTATTTTTGTTACTTTTTTCAATTCTGTTTGGTATTGGTATATATCTAAGAATGTTTCAGTTGCAGTAAGAGTGCTTCAAAGTTGAAAATCACTTCCAATTTAATTGCTATATTTACATTTATGGTAATTTGTATATGAAGCATTGTGTTTGTGGTCCTATATATCTGAATCATTTCTTTAAATTTGCTTAATAGGTTCACATTAGAGAGCTTGAGAAAGAAGTGAAACTTCTTAACAACCTTTCGCATCTGAACATTGTGGTAAGTATCTGATTTGCATTCTTACTAAAGCATTTTAACGTTTCCTTTTGTTGGTCATCCCTTAGAAAACAATTCAAATATCTTTCTGTGCCTATCCATAAATTCTTCAAAAGGTAAGGTATAACTTCCAATTTTTGGTTGCAATAACAACATTCTAATGATTTGAGCATATGCAAGTTTGTTCAAATATAAGTGATGATCCTCGCCACCATACATAGAACTTTAAACCCAAATGAAAGTCTAATTTTTCAAGGCAATTAAAATCCATTGAGGTTTCTGTTTTATAATTTGTTGTGGCATTGCTTTGTTTTCACTTAAAATCCATTGGCTTTTGTCTGGTTTCCTTTGCTTATATAGAGTTATGAGCCATTATATTGGTTTTCATTTTTCTGGATAATTAATTATTTTCTTTTATCCACCAATGTCGATAGCTATTATGGGCAGTTTGGAAGTTGATTTCAATAATTTTCCATGATTCTTTGATTTTGAAGACCAACACATGCTCTACATAGTTGATTTGTGGCGACTCTCTCTCTTGAATGATTGTTGTGCCATTACTATCGTTTGGCTGTTACTAAAATGTTCGATAACCATTCTATCTTCCTTGCTTATTAAGTGTTTGATAAAATGTTTCAATGAAATTTA
>NW_021024769.1:305727-321988 GCF_004153795.1 Camellia sinensis | reverse complement strand
AGGAAGGTGAAACACTAGGTGTTTGTGTGCAATAGTATGAACTAAACACTATTTTACGCACACAAGAAGGAAAAGAGAGAGAGATAGGATGTGTATCTAATCCTAACCCTAAAACCAGAGCCTAACAATGGCTGTCTAAGCTCTCAAAATATCTCAAGTGTCTAACCTAAGTCTCCTCTTTGCCACAAGAGAGAAGGCTCTCTCTTATTGTCTTGTAAAGCTTACAAGACAAGCTTCACAAGAGGGAGATCCCTCCATACACGTGTATGGAGGGATGCAAAAGCAAGACAGCTGTCTAAAAATATCTGCAAAAGCAGATGCACAGCAATCGGCCGGCCAAAAATGTCATTTTGGCCAAAAGGAGTGCCAGCCGGCAGAAAATAGTGCTGACCGGCAACAAATAGTGCCGGCCGGCCGGTGGAAGCAAAAACTAGCCCGTGGCCTCTAGCCACTGCCGGTGGTGAGTGGGGATGCCTCACAAGGCATTCCCTGCCCCTCCAAGGCAGAACACAAGTGTTTGGTGTGAAACCAGACACTAAACGGTCGAGTTCGAAGATCCTGAGGCAAGGCGCGCGAGCCGAGACCTCCAGGAACTCCAAACAAACACAAACATGGATAATCACCGAGTGTTCAAACGGTGACGTCCAAGTCTTGAGGACGGTCAAAAATGGGGTGTCTACAGATACCTGACAGGGTCCAGCCAAAGAGAGATAACTTCTGCAATCTAGTCAGGCCCATCGGCCGCGAAATATCTGAAAATAGCCGCAAGTGGACCGTGGGATCACCCGAACCGTCGAAGCGGTCTATATGTGGCATTTTAAATATTTCCGGCAATGTCACCGCCGAATCTGTATAGCCATCCTCTATATATGGGACCGAATTGATACCTTGAGCTCGTTTGAAAAGCTTCTTAAGCTTGCTCACTTTTAGCGCGGTAGGGTCGACCTCAAACTCAAACGGTGCCTCTGTTGGGTAGACCGGTGCTTTGGAAGTCTGGGGTAGGACTGGCTCTACCGGAATGTCTACATTTTCCTAGACATTAGTAGTAACCCCGGGTATTGGAACCCTGACTGGGGGTGGATGCGAAGCAGAAGCTGCTGCTTGTGGTTGTTGTTGCTGTTGAAGCCTAGCAATCAATTCAGCCTACGGTGTTGTGTCGAGTGGTCCGCTACGTACAGAATGCACGTAGGTTGTCATGTGAGTTAATTGACTCATTTTATTATTATTATTATTATTATTATTATTATTATTATTTCTTTTCCCATCTTTTCTGCCACTGTCCCCTCTCTCTCTCTCTCTATAACTTCTAGAGAGAGAAAATTCAACTCTCCGTCTTTGGCAATGTGTTTTACTCCTCCGATCTCTCTCTCCCCAGATCTCTTAATGTTTTTGAATATAATAAATTTGTGAATTTGTTATTTTATTTATGGAATCATAAAATAAAATCCAATCTCTACATTTTTTTAGTTTTATTTTAATCATTTTTTTTTTGTCTTTTTAACGTTGTGTTTGGTTGGGGATTTAGAAAGAGATTTAGAAAAAGAAAAAAAAGTAGGTAAAATATGAATAAAATATATCTATATTTTACCTAATTTTATACATTTTTTTTCATTTTCCTTTTCCTTTTCCTTTTCCTTTTCCTTTTCAAATTCCTTGTCAAATCTCGTAACAAAACACAGTGTAAAACTTATAACAGATTACAATAAAAACATAAGGAAAATATTATGAATCTCAAATAATCAACTAAATATTTTATCAAATCTCCCATATGGGTGTAAGACCCACACAAATTCACATGTGTGCAAATCCTACACCCATGTAAGAGGTTTGGTAAATTATTTAATAAATTATTTGGAATCCCTGTGATTACTCAAAACATAAATACACACAATAAATGCATCACAAAAATCAAAAGTTGAGAAATCAAAATTGTTAAATCAAAGAAATGGTCTCACCACGGTTCTCACTTCTTTTTTTTTTTTTGGCACCTTTTAGTGTCTTTGTCTCCCACTTATTCTCTCTCTATCTTCCATCACTCATTGGCCTTGTTTGATTTGTTTTTGAGAAACAAATTTTGGAGAAAATTTTCTAAAATTTTGTTTGATTTAGTGATTTTGGAAAAAGAATTCCAAAATCACTTTCTATCTTGTGCACATCAATCAATCACTTTTTCTCTCATCTCTCATCTCTCATCTCTCATCTCTTATCTCTCATTCTCAATCACTTTTTCTCTCATACATATCTACTCAACTACAACAAAATATCAAATCATTCCAAACTCACACACTCTAAAACTATTTCCAAAATACACAACCAAACAAACCAAAAAAAATTTTAAACTATTTTCTCAATTTTTTTTTTTTGAAACTTTATCTCCCAAAACAAAACCAAACACACCACCCTAAGGCCTTGTTTGGAATACACTATATAAGGCCTCGTTTGGGAATAAGTTATTTTAGTAATTTTTTAGCTTTTTATGAAAAGATCCTCAAAAAATATAAAGAGAGTGATGTGACAACTTATAGCAATTTTTTTACTTTTTAGCTAAAATATGTAGTTGTCAAACGAGGCCTAAGTATACTTTTTATCTTTTTTGGGTCGCATCGCATCTCTATTCTTTTGCACATATTTTCATAAAAAGTCAAAAAGTGCACTTACTTAGATCATCTCAAACAACCCTTTAAATCAAACAAACCCTTTATTTAGTTTATAATTTTTTCAAAGCTGTTTTCAATCATTTTTTATATCTCTTATCTTCTTCTCTCGTATCCTACACATCAATCAATCATTTTTTCTCTCTTCTCTCTCATTCTTTTTGGATAAGTTCCATTGCATATCTCATTTCTCTATACCTTCTCCATACTTCTTTTATTTGTTTTAATTCGGACCCTCCGAACAATCTACCTTATAAGCCCCGCCATAAGGGTCACTCATATAAAAAAAATTAGCTTCATCAGGGATTTAGAGTGGCTGTTGTGCGGTGTGCACAGCATCGACTGTTGTGCAGCCAAATGGGCCCATTTTGGGGTCCATTTCGATAATCCGAACCGTTCACATTTTAGAATATATCAAGTAGAATATACCTACCAAAAGTCAAATTAATCGGATATCGTTTACCAATTCATCCACACACATTTGTATCGACAAAAATAAATAACAATTATGATTTAAAGTATTGAAACGAATACAAATGTGAGTGGATGAATGGGTAAACAATATCTGATTAACTTGATTTTTTACAAGTATGTTCTACTTGATGTATTCTAAAATATAAACGATTCAGGTTATTAGAATAGGCCCAATTGGCTACACAATAGTGGCTGTTGTGCACCACCGCACAGCAGTCACCCCAAATCCCTTCATCGGACAACTATAAACATAGAAACAAATTGGATTTTATTTTATAAAATAGATGGTTCAAATTTAATTATATTTACCATCTATACTATATATCAAGCAAAATGGGGTTTTTAACCCCAAGCCTTGTGGGAGCTCCAATCTCCCAATTTAAATTTCCTAATTTTTTGATTTTAAAAAAAAAAAAAATGTGTATTTTGAAATTCAAATTCACATTCATATAGATATGATCTATGATAACATTCAATTCCTATATATGATTTTGCCATTATTTATGATATTAACAACTAATATTGAGGATAAATGTGTATTTTGAAATTCAAATTCACATTCATATAGATATGATCTATGATAACATTCAATTCCTATATATGATTTTGCCATTATTTATGATATTAACAACTAATATTGAGGATAAATGTGTATTTTGAAATTCAAATTCACATTCATATAGATATGATCTATGATAACATTCAATTCCTATATATGATTTTGCCATTATTTATGATATTAACAACTAATATTGAGGATAAATGTGTATTTTGAAATTCAAATTCACATTCATATAGATATGATCTATGATAACATTCAATTCCTATATATGATTTTGCCATTATTTATGATATTAACAACTAATATTGAGGATAAATGTGTATTTTGAAATTCAAATTCACATTCATATAGATATGATCTATGATAACATTCAATTCCTATATATGATTTTGCCATTATTTATGATATTAACAACTAATATTGAGGATAAATGTGTATTTTGAAATTCAAATTCACATTCATATAGATATGATCTATGATAACATTCAATTCCTATATATGATTTTGCCATTATTTATGATATTAACAACTAATATTGAGGATAAATGTGTATTTTGAAATTCAAATTCACATTCATATAGATATGATCTATGATAACATTCAATTCCTATATATGATTTTGCCATTATTTATGATATTAACAACTAATATTGAGGATAAATGTGTATTTTGAAATTCAAATTCACATTCATATAGATATGATCTATGATAACATTCAATTCCTATATATGATTTTGCCATTATTTATGATATTAACAACTAATATTGAGGATAAATGTGTATTTTGAAATTCAAATTCACATTCATATAGATATGATCTATGATAACATTCAATTCCTATATATGATTTTGCCATTATTTATGATATTAACAACTAATATTGAGGATAAATGTGTATTTTGAAATTCAAATTCACATTCATATAGATATGATCTATGATAACATTCAATTCCTATATATGATTTTGCCATTATTTATGATATTAACAACTAATATTGAGGATAAATGTGTATTTTGAAATTCAAATTCACATTCATATAGATATGATCTATGATAACATTCAATTCCTATATATGATTTTGCCATTATTTATGATATTAACAACTAATATTGAGGATAAATGTGTATTTTGAAATTCAAATTCACATTCATATAGATATGATCTATGATAACATTCAATTCCTATATATGATTTTGCCATTATTTATGATATTAACAACTAATATTGAGGATAAATGTGTATTTTGAAATTCAAATTCACATTCATATAGATATGATCTATGATAACATTCAATTCCTATATATGATTTTGCCATTATTTATGATATTAACAACTAATATTGAGGATAAATGTGTATTTTGAAATTCAAATTCACATTCATATAGATATGATCTATGATAACATTCAATTCCTATATATGATTTTGCCATTATTTATGATATTAACAACTAATATTGAGGATAAATGTGTATTTTGAAATTCAAATTCACATTCATATAGATATGATCTATGATAACATTCAATTCCTATATATGATTTTGCCATTATTTATGATATTAACAACTAATATTGAGGATAAATGTGTATTTTGAAATTCAAATTCACATTCATATAGATATGATCTATGATAACATTCAATTCCTATATATGATTTTGCCATTATTTATGATATTAACAACTAATATTGAGGATAAATGTGTATTTTGAAATTCAAATTCACATTCATATAGATATGATCTATGATAACATTCAATTCCTATATATGATTTTGCCATTATTTATGATATTAACAACTAATATTGAGGATAAATGTGTATTTTGAAATTCAAATTCACATTCATATAGATATGATCTATGATAACATTCAATTCCTATATATGATTTTGCCATTATTTATGATATTAACAACTAATATTGAGGATAAATGTGTATTTTGAAATTCAAATTCACATTCATATAGATATGATCTATGATAACATTCAATTCCTATATATGATTTTGCCATTATTTATGATATTAACAACTAATATTGAGGATAAATGTGTATTTTGAAATTCAAATTCAAATTCATATAGATATGATCTATGATAACATTCAATTCCTATATATGATTTTGCCATTATTTATGATATTAACAACTAATATTGAGGATAAATGTGTATTTTGAAATTCAAATTCACATTCATATAGATATGATCTATGATAACATTCAATTTTCTATATATGGTTTTGCCATTACTATGATACTAACAACTAATATTGAGGGTAAATATGTCAACAAACTTTCCATAGGACTTATGAGAACATAAGTTTTTTAATAAGACCATATGTAGTATAAGTCTCCCTAATAGGACTTATAAATAATTTTCCCTTAAATGAATAAAACTCACATATTTATCACATATCTAACTCACATTGTAACTTACATAAATAATAATAATTAAAAACAAATAGAAATCATAGATAAATTAAATATTTTATCTTGCAATATACATATATATTGCAAGATAAAAAGTTATAAATATAAAAGTTAACTTATAAATTTCATGTATATCATAAGACAAAATATTAAATTACTTCTAGATAATTATGATTTAGTAATATAATTATCTATTTTGCTGATGTATATATATCAAAATTTTAAATCACTTAATGAGAAAAATTAATCAATTTTCAAGTCTTATTTAAAGAGTAATCTGATTAGTCATCCCAACTTCTAAACTTCGCGGGCACTAGCAGAGGAGCTAACGGATTGGGTTAGGTGAGATTTAAGTTGTTGGAAGTAATATTCTCCCACTTTATAAATTTATTTATTAATTTATTTTATTTTTTCCCTGTGTGATTCTCTTTCTCTATTGTTAGTTTGGTTTTGGTTTCGATTTTAGTGAGGTTTATGTGTTTATTTACAGGTTTGCATGGTAGAGAAGAATTATTCATGATTATGGTTGCAATCGAAATATCTATGTCCGTTCTATACCAAGAATTTTGATCGAATTTTTTTCCTTCAATGAAGACCATAAAATTGAAGCAAAAAAATGGGTATCAAATTTTTCCTTCAATAAAGACCATTATTGCTATTTATTAGTTTGTTAATTATAATTCAATTAATTGAAAATGAAACTTTAATATAACTTTTCATACATATTATCGTTAATTTGTTACAACTATAGTTGTATATAATAGCATAATATATACGGATAATCCCTAAATATAATTTCTATTTTTTTATGTGATTAAAAAGAGCTAGATGGTTTCTTTTATCTCTAAAAAACCTAATCTATTTTTTTTTTTAATTTTTTAAATTGAAACAGCAATTGTTTATGTCCATTAAAAAAAAAACTAATAAATACATATAAAAAAGCTACACATTTTTTTTTCCTTTTTTTTATAATTTTTTAATATGTAGGATATTTACAAATAGAAAATGTTTGACACCCCAAATTTTTTTTCATAATCCAACTTATAATGATGTAGTCATAAGTGTCAATTTTTATACAAATATGAGAAGAAAATTAATAAAATTATACGTTTTAACAAACCACATACTCAAACTTTGACTATTTCAAGATATTTCACTATAATTCCAATTAAGAGAATCTTCAACCCTTAATATATTTTTTTTATCAAACTATAATTTGATAAAAATTTAAAAAGATGAAACGTTGAAAATTATGTTTTTTTCCATCAAAATTGGTGAAAAGAAAAAAAAAATTTGGGATAAAAATGAAAGTTATTTTAAAAATTGATAAAAATTTAATGAAAAAGTTAGAGTAATTTATATCAAATAAAAAATTTTATTCAAATTTAAAATCAAAGTAGATAAAAAAAATTAAAAGAAAATGATAAAGTTTGAAAATATTTTGAAACCTTCTTATTCAAAAAGATTAGAAATCCTTATGTGTATTATATTCATATTGTACTTTTAGTTATGAAATTGAAATCAAAAGAAATGTAACTTAAATTATTGGATTAATCATAGAAACATTATATTAATTATTGTTAAATATCATTTCACTTCATATTTAATAATAAAATTATATATTTGTTTTAATTATAACTTTTAAATTTGTATATTTTCATAATAAGAAGAGGTATGTCATAACTCAGTTAATCTCATTTAATCAGGTTTAACTTTTTTTAAATACAAATTATCAAAATTGCACTAAATACATATATATTTTAATTTTTTTTAAACTAATAATTTAAAAAGTTATAAACATAAAAGTTAACTTATAAATTTCATGTGTATTGGAAGATAAAATATTAAATTACTTCAACATAATCATAATAATTTTTTTTAAAATTTATAAATATCCGTGCATAGCACGGATTACCATTAGTTTATATCTATCTATTTCTATATCTATATCTATCTATATCTATACTATATATTAAGCAAAATGGGGTTTCTAGCCCCCAAGGCCTGTGGGAGCTCCAATATGTCAATCCTAATTTTCTAATTTTTTGTTTTTTTGTTTTTAAAAATTAACCACAGCATTTATTAACTTCTCTCAACCCACAAGACTTTTTGATTTCTCTCATAATTACTGCAGTACCTTTTTCAAAATAAATAATTTGTATGTTAAAAAAAATTTAAAACAAATATAAATATCTATATCTATATCTATATCTATATCTATCTATTTATTTATATCTATGTCTAATCCACAAGTTTTGTGGGAGTTCCAATATCTGAACCTTAATTTCTTAATTTTTTTTATTTTTTTTGAAAAAAAAAACTTAGAACTTATTAAATTCTTCCAAGTCTTTTTAATTTCTCCAATTCACACACTCTTTTTAACTTTTCACATACCTATTGCAAACAGTGAGTCTCCTTTTTGTTTTCTCTTGCTTGATTTCTCACTTTTACACTTCCAACTGCAGTGACCACGTATGCGAACAATAAGTCTTCTTTTTGTTTTCTCCTTCTTGACTTCTCCTTTTGTTTACTATTTTAATATTGTAGTTAGATAGCGCATAAAAATATTTGTGATTTGTCTAGCGAATAAAAAATTATAATTTGATTTTTTAATATGATTGAAGTTAGATAAATATAAACTCTCACAAAGAGAAAAATGTGAGTATAATTAGTTAAATGATTCTTTTTTTTTAATGTGCTTGTAGTTAGTTTAATAGTTCTTTTTTTTCATTTATTTATTTTATTATGGGAAAAATGTGATGTGATTGTAGTTTATTCAATGGCTCTTTTTTTTTAATATGATTGTTGTAGTTAGTTCAATGGTTTTTTTTAATGTTATTTAATCTTTTTATTTACTATTTTAATTTTATTTTTAATATAATTGAAGTTAAATAAACATAAACACTCACAAAGAAAAAAATGTGATTGTAATGTGATGTGATTGTAGTTTGTTCAATGGCTCTAATTTTTTAATATGATTGTTGTAGTTAGTTCAATGGTTTTTTTTAAATGTTATTTAATCTTTTTATTTACTATTTTAATTTTATTTTTAATATGATTGAAATTAGATAAACATAAACACGACGAAAAGCCTCGCTCAAGCAAGACATTGCAATGCATCAGGTCTGCAAACCTTGGTGAGCACGCCTCTGAGACGACAGGAATGCATCGCTCGAGACAAGGAACTCGAAAACATACACCCGCTCGCTCGAGCGAAAGAAAACTTGCTCGAGCAAGTCTCGAGTTGCAGTGCATACTGGGGATAGGCTTATATGATTCGAATTCGGGACCCACGACTTCCCAGACACTTATGATCTTATTCCTATAAATAAAAGTGTCGGCTCTGCCATACTAAGGGGCACTCATAATACAAGTACTCCAGATAGACTTCGGTACATGGTCAGGTGCAGGAGTTTACAGGAGTGAGTAGTTCAGGTCGCGGTTGTGTTCCAATTCAGCATTCGGGCTGTTTGTTGCACGCGACCACCTTCGAGAGCAGCCCAGGATTTTCCGGGGGTCCCATTATAAGAGTTTTACTAAATCGCGCACATCGTTCACACAACTACCAAATAGGGTTTAGGATAATAATGATCTCAAGGTAGAAAGACTCGAAGTAGCACCCTACCTGCAAAAAAGTAACTAATATCTCACTCCGCTACGGTTTGAGTGGAGGTCATCGAGTTACTTACGTCAAATCTCTATGGCGCCACGCAGGACACATTTTAGATGTTATCGTCACAAAAAGACTAAGCACTATCATATGTATATGTAATAGTATTTAGGAGACTTCGCGAGAATGACCAAACATGTGGAGCTGCTGATGCATCTGGGTAAACCACACGAATTACTTCTGGCAGCAGTACTCAATCTTCATGCATGTAGTAAGGTTGTAAGCACAGAGTATGTAGATCAGGTGCAGCCTTGATGTATTCTAAATATAAACGATTCAGGTTATTAGAATAGGCCCAATTGGCTACACAATAGTGGCTGTTGTGCCACCACCGCACAGCAGTCACCCCAAACTCCCTTCATCGGACAACTATAAACATGAAACAAATTGGATTTTATTTTATAAAATAGATGGTTCAAATTTAAATTATATTACCATCTATACTATATATCAAGCAAAATGGGGTTTTTAACCCCAAGCCTTGTGGAGCTCCACTCCCCAATTTAAATTTCCTAATTTTTTGTTTTAAAAAAAAAAAATCTTACCATTTATTAAGTTCTCCCAACTCCCAAGTCTTACCCTCACGATACATTTAATACATTAAAAACAATCATAAAAAAAATTCTTTGAAATCCAAACACATGAATTCCTTGAAAAGTCCCAACACATATGATTTTATCCTCGTAATAACATTTTAATGCATTAAAACAAGTATAAAAAAATTTTTGAAAAGTCCAACACATATGATATTATCAAAATATTAAACTTTAATATATTATAACAAAAAAAAGACATTTATTCCTTGAAACGTTACGTTTATGTAGATATGATCTATGGTAAATATTCAATTTCCTATATAGGAATTGAATGTTTGTCATACATCATAGGTGTCACGTTACATTTATGTAGGTGTCACGTTACGTTACGTTTATATAGATATGATCTATGGTAACATGCATTTTCTATAGGAAATTGCATGTTACCATAGATCATAATGTGTCACGTTACGTTTATGTAGGTGTCACGTTACGTTACGTTTATATAGATATCATATCTACGTTACGTTACGTTTCGTTTATATAGGAAATTGCATGTTACCATAGATCATATGTGGTCACGTTACGTTTATGTAGGTGTCACGTTACGTTACGTTATGTTTTATATAGATATGATCTATGGTAACATTCAATTTCCTATATATGGTTTTAATATTATTTATGATATTAACAACTAATATTGAGGATAAATGTGTCAACAAACTTCCCACATGACTTATGGGAACATAAGTTTTTAGTAGGACCATATGTGTAACGCCCTCAAAATAACAACAATAAACCCATCAGATAAGACATGCATTTACATATAAACTAACCACATTCTTTTATTCATTAGAGTTCCATTACATAAGTATTAACATGTTAAACAAAACAAAATGCCCTACGGGCTTACAGCTTTCCAAGTTAACACTTGGTTACAACAAAAGAGTACTAATCGTTTACACATTAAGCCCTAGGCTTGAAGTACATGTAATACGTCAAAAGTTAAGCGACAAAAGTATGTCCGCCTCTAGCCTCCACTTGTCCTTGGAGGTGGCATGCTTCCTGCACCTGAAAATGATATTCCCATATAGGGTGAGCCACAGCCCAGTAGAAATACACTAACCAACCTGAACAATGACTAAAAGATTAGCAATTGATAGATGGCTAACACAGATACATTCACATAAATTACACATTTTATGTCATACAACTTATGAGTCTAAGTTGCCTTTTTTTTCCCTTTTTCAACAGATAAGCATGCTACCTCTCTATCATTTTTCACACGATATGTATAAAAACTATATCCCACATTCAAATAAGCATATAAGCTATATCCACATTCTCGACAGATATGTAAACAACAATATCCCACATTCATAGATAAGCATATAAGCTCTATCTACACTTTACTAAGTAAGCAATATAGCTCTATCTTCACTTCTCTAGACAAGCATATGAGCTGTGTCTACGGAGTTCATCCCCTATCTTCTCCCAACTATCCGGTTTAGAGGTACATCCCTATCTTCCCCTAAACCGCGGAGTACATCCCCTATCTCCTCCTCTACACATAACGTATATAAACACATTGGTTCTATATACAATCACCCAATACATACAGTTAATGTATTCTATCAACCGTCAAGTTCCATGACACATTTCATTGATTAGTTTCAGTTTGCCTAATCATCATGCATTGTCTACAACAATCACGACTATCCTCCACCGATAGCCCAAAGCAGTTATTTCTAATAGAAAATAAATGCACAAATGGATATTCAATCAACATTTCATTTCCTCATTTCTCACCATTAATTATCCCAATTAATCAATCAATGTAATTAGGCCATTTTCCATAATTACCATTTCAACCCTTAGGTCCCATTTTCATCAATGATTCAACATTTATCCCATTTCTCCATGCCAAACATGCATCTAGGTTTATTATGAATAAAACCCAACTTTTGTAAAATTACACAAAAGCCCCAAATTTTCACAAAATTACCAAGCCAAGCCCAACATCTCAAAATACCAAAATTTAAAGACAAAATCCATAGAGAGGAGTAGGATATCCCTACCTCGAAGTTTAAGCCACAAAGGAGATGAAGACTCGAAGATCAACTTGCTCCAAATCCAAACTTTTTCAGATTAAATCGAAGCTCTCAACGCCCTCTATCTTTTTAACAAAGGCCCTAGGCTAGATTCACACTCTAGGGAGATCAATTCTTAGAGAGAATGAAAGTTTAGAGAGAGAGAGTGTCGGATTTAGGTTTTGCTCAAAGAAAGGAAGTGAAAAAGTGATGTTTAAAACGCTACTGTCCGCTGATATAAAACACGCTCGCTCGAGCGAAGACTTGGTCGCTCGAGCGACCAGACACAGAAAACTCTCGCTCGAGCCAAGAAGTTCTTGATCGAGCGAAGAAAAACCCAGACCGCTCGAGCGAAGGAAGCTCGCTCGAGCCAAGAAAGGCAACTCTCAGGTCCAGAACCAGACGCAACACTCGCTTGAGCGAAGCCACCCTGGCTCGACCCACCAGACACAACTCAACTCTCGCTCGAGCGACAAACTCCTCGCTCGAGCGAAGGACCAAAAATCTGGGCAGCAACACTAGGCTCCCAAACACAACCAACCTGTAACAAACCTCCCAACACATCTTATAACTCAATATACAAAGTAAAGAGGATGCAAACTAGATAATAAACAACTACCAACATCCACGGACACATGTCCGGATCACTGTACAACAAGGGTAAACCCGGGATCGCTATAATATGTAACATAAGTCTCCCTAATAAGACTTATAAATAATTTTCCCTTAAATGAATAAAACTCACATATTTATCACATATCTAACTCACATTGTAACTTACCTAAATAATAATAATTAAAAACAAATAGAAACCATAGATAAATTAAAATATTTTATCTTGCAATATACATATATTGCAAGATAAAAGTTATAAATATAAAAGTTAACTTATAAATTTCATGTATATCATAGACAAAATATTAAATTACTTCTAGATAATTATGATTTAGTAATATATTATCTATTTTTCTGATGTATATATATCAAAATTTAAATCACTTAATGAGAAAAATTAATCAATTTTCAAGTCTTATTTAAAGAGTAATCTGATTAGTCATCCCAACTTCTAAACTTCGCGGGCACTAGCAGAGGAGCTAACGGATTGGGTTAGGTGAGATTTAAGTTGTTGGAAGTAATATTCTCCCACTTTATAAATTTATTTATTAATTAATTTTATTTTTTCCTGTGTGATTCTCTTTCTCTATTGTTAGTTTGGTTTTGGTTTCGATTTTAGTGAGGTTTATGTGTTTATTTACAGGTTTGCATGGTAGAGAAGAATTATTCATGATTATGGTTGCAATCGAAATATCTATGTCCGTTCTATACCAAGAATTTTGATCGAATTTTTTTCCTTCAATGAAGACCTAAAATTGAAGCAAAAAAATGGGTATCAAATTTTTCCTTCAATAAAGACCATTATTGCTATTTATTAGTTTGTTAATTATAATTCAATTAATTGAAAATGAAACTTTAATATAACTTTTCATACATATTATCGTTAATTTGTTACAACTATAGTTGTATATAATAGCATAATATATACGGATAATCCCTAAATATAATTTCTATTTTTTTATGTGATTAAAAAGAGCTAGATGGTTTCTTTTATCTCTAAAAAACCTAATCTATTTTTTTTTTTAATTTTTAAATTGAAACAGCAATTGTTTATGTCCATTAAAAAAAAACTAATAAATACATATAAAAAAGCTACACATTTTTTTTCCTTTTTTTTATAATTTTTTAATATGTAGGATATTTACAAATAGAAAAGTTTTGACACCCCAAATTTTTTTTCATAATCCACTTATAATGATGTAGTCATAAGTGTCAATTTTTATACAAATATGAGAAGAAAATTAATAAAATTATACGTTTTAACAACCACATACTCAAACTTTGACTATTTCAAGATATTTCACTATAATTCCAATTAAGAGAATCTTCAACCCTTAATATATTTTTTTTATCAAACTATAATTTGATAAAAATTTAAAAAGATGAAACGTTGAAAATTATGTTTTTTTCCATCAAAATTGGTGAAAAGAAAAAAAAAATTGGGATAAAAATGAAAGTTATTTTAAAAATTGATAAAAATTTAATGAAAAAGTTAGAGTAATTTATATCAAATAAAATTTTTATTCAAATTTAAAATCAAAGTAGATAAAAAAAATAAAGAAAATGATAAAGTTTGAAAATATTTTGAAACCTTCTTATTCAAAAAGATTAGAAATCCTTATGTGTATTATATTAATATTGTACTTTTAGTTATGAAATTGAAATCAAAAGAAATGTAACTTAAATTATTGGTTAATCATAGAAACATTATATTAATTATTGTTAATATCATTTCACTTCATATTTAATAATAAATTATATATTTGTTTAAATTATAACTTTTAAATTTGTATATTTTCATAATAAGAAGAGGTATGTCATAACTCAGTTAATCTCATTTAATCAGGTTTAACTTTTTTTAATACAAAATATCAAAATTGCACTGAATATATATATATATATATATAAATTTTTAAAACTAATAATTTAAAAAGTTATAAACATAAAAGTTAACTTATAAATTTCATGTGTATGGAAGATAAAATATTAAATTACTTCAACATAATCATAATAATTTTTTTTAAAATTTATAAATATCCGTGCATAGCACGGATTACCATTAGTTTATATCTATCTATTTCTATATCTATATCTATCTATATCTATACTATATATTAAGCAAAATGGGGTTTCTAGCCCCCAAGGCCTGTGGGAGCTCCAATATGTCAATCCTAATTTTCTAATTTTTTGTTTTTTTGTTTTTAAAAATTAACCACAGCATTTATTAACTTCTCTCAACCCACAAGACTTTTTGATTTCTCTCATAATTACTGCAGTACCTTTTTCAAAATAAATAATTTGTATGTTAAAAAAAATTTAAAACAAATATAAATATCTATATCTATATCTATATCTATATCTATCTATTTATTTATATCTATGTCTAATCCACAAGTTTTGTGGGAGTTCCAATATCTGAACCTTAATTTCTTAATTTTTTTTATTTTTTTTGAAAAAAAAAACTTAGAACTTATTAAATTCTTCCAAGTCTTTTTAATTTCTCCAATTCACACACTCTTTTTAACTTTTCACATACCTATTGCAAACAGTGAGTCTCCTTTTTGTTTTCTCTTGCTTGATTTCTCACTTTTACACTTCCAACTGCAGTGACCACGTATGCGAACAATAAGTCTTCTTTTTGTTTTCTCCTTCTTGACTTCTCCTTTTGTTTACTATTTTAATATTGTAGTTAGATAGCGCATAAAAATATTTGTGATTTGTCTAGCGAATAAAAAATTATAATTTGATTTTTTAATATGATTGAAGTTAGATAAATATAAACTCTCACAAGAGAAAAAATGTGAGTATAATTAGTTAAATGATTCTTTTTTTTTAATGTGCTTGTAGTTAGTTTAATAGTTCTTTTTTTTCATTTATTTATTTTATTATGGGAAAAATGTGATGTGATTGTAGTTTATTCAATGGCTCTTTTTTTTTAATATGATTGTGTAGTTAGTTCAATGGTTTTTTTTAATGTTATTTAATCTTTTTATTTACTATTTTAATTTTATTTTTAATATAATTGAAGTTAAATAAACATAAACACTCACAAAGAAAAAAATGTGATTGTAATGTGATTTGATTGTAGTTTGTTCAATGGCTCTTTTTTTTATATGATTGTTGTAGTTAGTTCAATGGTATTTTTTCTAATGTTATTAATCTTTTTATTTACTATTTTAATTTTATTTTTAATATGATTGAAGTTAGATAACATAAACACTCACAAAGAAAAAATGTGAT
>NW_021024769.1:294694-305702 GCF_004153795.1 Camellia sinensis | reverse complement strand
AATGTGATATAGTTAGTTCAATGTTCTTTTTTTAAGGTAGTAGTTAGTCAATGGTTCTTTTTTTCATTTATTTATTTTTTTTATTATGGAAAAAATGTTATATGATTGTAGTTTGTTCAATGGTTCTTTTTTTTTTTAATGTGATTTAATCTTTTATTACTGTCTTAATGGTTTTTCTTACAATTATTTATGAAAAAAAATATGATTGTCGTTAGATAGCATAAAAATATTTATGATTTGATTTGATTTTTTTCTGATTTGATTTTTAAAGTACCAATTATTGATAATGATTATATTGTATTTTGTGAAAAAAAAATTGTAATTGATGTTTTTAACTCACCGTGTTTTTTGAAAAAAAATATTGTGTTTTTATAACTATCAATTCACTTAATTTGTGATTTGATTTTGACTCACTGTTTTTTTGAAAAACAAAATGGATTGTACTCATTAGAGTCACATAATGTATCAATGATTGATGATAATTAGATTGTATTTTGACCCAAAAAAATATTGTAATTGATCTTTTTAACTCACTATGTTTTTTGAAAAATAAATTATTGTGTTTTTTAATATTGATGATGATTAGATATCATTAAAAAAATTGTGATTTTGTATGATTGAAGTTATCTCTTTTGTTTATAATTTTATTTTTTAATATGATTGAAGTTAGATAAATATAAACACTCACAAAAAGAAAAATGTGATTGTAGTTTGTTCAATAGTTTCTAAATAATCTTTTTTATTTACTATTTTAATGGTTATTTTTTTCAATTATTTTTTTTATACGAGAAAAATGTCATTGTAGTTAGATAGCATTTAAAAAAATTGTGATTTGTATGATTGAAGTTTATCTCATTTTGTTTATAATTTGATTTTTTAATATGATTGAAGTTAATTCACAAAAGAAAAAATTGTGATTGTAATTTGTTTTAATGGCTTCTAAATAATCCCATCTGAATTTTTAAAATTTTTATTAAAAAAAAAAAACACAACATTTATTGATTTTTTCAAAATTCCCTGATCAAACATTTATTAACTTTTTCAATCCACATGTCTTTCCACATGCATGCATTTATTGATTTGGTCAAAATCCCTTGATCAATATTAAAATCCTCTCAAACAAATAAGTATAGATACAAAACTGTGTATAGTTACTACAACACCATTTTCAACTTCTCCCATACACTATGGTTAGTAATAAGATTGTTAAATTATTTTTTATAAAAAATCTTAAAAAACATAATTTATTATATTAAAAAAAATCTAAAAAACAAATATAAAATATCTATAATTATCCTGTGCATAAGCACGGGTGATAGGCTAGTCTATATATAAGGAAAATGGGTTTCTAATCCTGAAACCTTGTGGAAACTTCAATATCTTAATCTTAATTTTCTAAATTTTTTATTTAAAAAAAAAAATCAGCATTTACTAATTTGTTCAAAATCTCTTGATCAGCATTTATTAACTTTTTTCAATCCACATACCTTTCCACAAGCTTGCATTAATTGATTTGATTAAAATCTCTTGATCAGCATTTATTAATTTTTTTCAATCCACATGTCTTTTGAGAGCTTTTGGTCAAAATCCCCTCACATAAATAATTATAGATACAACTCGTGCATAGTTACTGCAGCACCCTTTTTCAACTTCTCCCATACACTATGGTTAGTGATAATGTAACGCCCTAAAATTTAACCCATATATATATCATTGACATGCATTATTTAAAGAAAACACTTTAATAATTCATTATAATATTCATCAGAGTTCTACTAAACAAAAGCATTACTTGTAACATCAAATTAAATGCCCTACAGCTTACATCTTTCCAAGCCAACACTTGGACACAAAAGTATGAGTTCTAACTCAATTACAAATAAAAGCCCTAGGCTTGAGTGTTTACATGCACTAACAAATAAAGCAAATAATTGAAAATAGTCTTTCAGAATCCAAGCTCCTCCAAGCTAAGTCCTTGGAGGTAGCTTATCACCTGAACCTGAAAATGATGTTCCCATAAAGGGTGAGCCACAGCCCAGTAAAAATATACTAAACCACATATAAGCAATAATAAAGCAATAGCATTCACAAAGATGGTTAACCAAGATAATAAATTACTTCATTTTACAGTCTCATGACACTATTGTCTAATACACGTTTTACTGTCCAACTTTATCACTATATGGCTCAGAACCTGGCAAAACTTACAACAGTGAATCATATATATTCATATTCAACCATTCTTCCAAATGTCAACAAAACAAAATGAGACTCAAGCTCAAATCAAAACACTTCATTACTTCCAGATTGATACACATTTTTAGTGCTGTATCAATGAAAACCACTTCTATATAAATAAGCACATATAAAAGTGATGCTAATGGAGTCCATCCCCTATTCCTCCCAAACAAAATCGCGTTTAGAGGTTCATCCCCTATCTTCCCCTAAACCGTGGAGTTACATCCCCTATCTCCTCCCACACAAAACAATGTATGTAAATACATAACAATACAAACACAATCAATACACATAATGTTTGTATTAATTCAACAGTCAAAGTTTTATGACTCAATCAAATGATTAGTTTCAGTTATCCCTAATTCCACATGCAGTGTCTACAACAATCACGCTATCTCCACCGATAGCCCAAAACAGTTATTTCTAGACTGAAAATAAATATATCAACAACTCAATGGGTGAGTGATTTAAATTATCCAACTACACCTCTAATCAATGAATTCCTCAATTCATGAATTTAACCATATTTCCTCAATTTCCTTTAATTAATTATACAAATTAACTTATTAATACCACTAGGGTTTTTTCCCAAAATTACCAAAGTATCCCCAACATAATCAAAATACCAAAAATTAGAACACAACTTATAGAATGGAGTAGGAAATCCTACCCGAAGAAATAGCCCCAAAAGAAGAAGATGGAGATGAGACCCCAAACCTCAAAGTGCTCCAAACTACCAACAATTCAGATTAAAACGAAGCCCTTGACTCACACACTCTTTTTAATGAAGGATCTAGGTAGAAACACACCCTAAGTGATCAAATCTAAGAGAGAAGGTGAGTAGGGATGAGAGAGAAGTCGGACCTAGGGTTTGGAATCTAAAAAGATGATGAAAAACTGATTAAAAAACCGCTGCTGCCTAATTAAACTGGACAGGCTCGCCGCAGCGAAGAATGGTCGCTCGAGCGACCAGACACAAGAAAACTCGCTCGAGCGAAAGAAAAGCTCGCTCGAGCCAAGAATGCAAAGCTACAGGCTCCAACCAGACGCCAAACTCTCGCTCGAGCGACAAAACCCCGGCTCGAGCGAAGAACCAAAAACAACAAGCTCGCTCGAGCGACCAACTCCTCGCTCGAGCGAAGATCCAAAATTCTGGACAGCAACACTTGGTTTCTAAACCCAACCAACCTGAAACAAACCTGCCCAACACATCCTATAACTCCAAATGAGAAATAAGGGCAACAACAACAATTATACAATGACGAATCTAGGAACCTAAGTCCGGATACAATAATCAAATGGGAAAAGACCGGGTCGCTATAACCTCCCCCCCTTAAAAGAATTTCGTCCCGAAATTAAGCATAAGTTTGAAAACAGGTTTTTTTTTTTATAAGACAATTCAAATATAAACAACTTGACCAAAACTGGTCATTTCATCTCTTATCAAGAAGCATCTCAAATTATTATAAAACAAACATATATTTTCACCTGCATCACTATTATGCATTATTCCTTTCAATGTTAGCAATTCCCATATCAATTTCAATTCATGATATATAAAACATCAACAATTGTAATCAACATATGCAATTGTTACACTAAACTTCTATAATGAAGCAAGTTTCAAGATACACCCATTTACCAAAACAAACTAATGTTTTACAACTTAAGACATAATAAAGCTTCTTAAGTTCAACAATTATAAAAATCTAATTATAAGATTACAAATCAACAACATGTCCGGATTATTTCGCGACTTCCAATTCACGTTCCCAAGTGGCTTCCTCCACTCCATGTTTCCACAAAACTTTACCAAAGGATGGTTTTGCCTCGCAAACTTTGATCCCGCCTATCCAAACCCGAACCGCGTCTCCCTCATACGAACATCCTCAATCAACCACTAAATCGGTCCAATCCAACACATGTGATGGATCCGGCTCATACTTCCGAAGCATACTCACATGAAACACGTCATGTACTCCGGACAGCTGCGGCGGTAAAGCTAAACGATAAACAGCCTCGCCAATCCTCTCAAGGATCTCAAAACGGACCAATGAACCGAGGGGACAACTTCCGCTCTTCCCAAACCTCATCAAACCCCGCCTAGGTGATATCTTCAGAAAGACAGATCACCCACTCAAACACCAAAGGTCTCCTCCTACGGTCTGCATAAGATTTCTGACGACTCTGTGCTGTAACAAGCCTCTTACGGATAAGCTCAACTTTCTCCGTCGTTTCCCTCACCAACTCCGGACCCAACAGAGGTGCATCACCCACCTCGGCCAACAAACAGGAGATCTACACGGTCGGGCCATACAAGGCCTCAAATGGTGCCATACCGATACTAGACTGGAAACTGTTGTTGTAGGCAAACTCCACCAACGGCAAGTGCCTCTCCCAGACCCACTAAAGTCTAGAACACAACCCCGAAGCATATCCTCAAGGATCTGTAAAGTACGCTCGGACTGCCGTCAGTCTGAGGATGATAAGCCGTGCTAAAGGTCAACTTAGTGCCTAAGGCACTCTGCAAACTCTGCCACAACCTGGCAGTAAAACGAGGATCTCTATCTGAGACGATCGTCACTGGAACCCCGTGTAACCTCACTATGTTCCGAATATAAAATCGGCCAGATGATCTACTGAATCTCTACACGCATAGGAATAAATGCGCCGACTTAGTCAACCGGTCCACAACACCCAAATAGCATCACTACCCCGCTGAGTCCTCGGAAGACCACAACGAAGTCCATAGTACTGTTCCACTTCCACTCGGCAATAGGCAAGGGTTGCAACAAAACCCGCTCGGCCTCTGATGTTCGGCCTTCACTTGCTGACAAGTAAGGCACTTAGATACGAAAGCTGCCACATCTCTCTTCATACCCCGCCACCAGAACTGGCGACCCAAATCCCGATAATCTTAGTGCCTCCCGGATGCACCGCAAGGCGTGAATGATGGAACTCTCGGAGTACCCCTCTCGCAAGACTCCGGCAAAACAGAACGGTCTCGGTATCTCACACTCAGGTCGAATACACCGTCAAACCCTTCTCAACCTTCCCACCAGAAATCTTCTCACGAAGAGATTCTACCTCAAGGTCACCCCTCTGAGCCTCTAACACTCGAGTCACAAGTGTAGGCTGTGCAACAACAGAAAACAAGGCCGCAGCCTCAACGGATTCGCCCAGAAGTAAATTCAAACTCCCAAGTGACCCAACATCTCCCATTCTCGGATGGCTATACTAGCTATGTCACCAACAGGTTTTCTGCTAAGGGCATAGGCCACCACATTGGCCTTTTCCCGGATGATAATGCAACTCAAAGTCATAATCCTCTATGAATCCATCCACCTCCTCTGCCTCAAGTTCAAGTCTTTCTGTGTAAACAAATATTTCAGACTCTTATGATCCGAGAATACCTCGAAATCTCTCACCATAAAGATAATGCCTCCAAATCTTCAAGGCAAATATCACAGCTGCTAACTCTAGATCATGCGTAGGGTAATTCTGCTCGTGAATTTTCAACTGACGTGAGCCATAGGCAACTACTTTCCCTTCTTGCATTAACACACAACCCAGACCCTCTCGTGAGGCGTCACAATAGACTCTGCATAACCCAACCCCTCTCTGGAATAATCAATACTGGAGCGTGTGGTCAGTCTAACTTTCAACTTCCTGAAACGACTTTTCACAAGTCTCACTCCATCAAATTTGACTCCCTTCCGAGTCAATCTAGTCAAAGGCCGAGCTAATCTGGAGAAATCTTTCACAAACGCGATAATACCCAGCTAACCCCAGAAAACTGCGGATCTCAAACACACTCTTAGGCTGTGCCCAATCTTGCACTGCCTCAGTCTTGGATGTATCAACAGACACTCCTTCCCCAAAACTACATGGCCTAAGAACTTGACCTCTTTCTAGCCAGAACTCACACTTCCCAAACTTTAGCATAAACTTATGGGCTCTAAGTAACTCAAGCACCACTCTCAAGTGTTCCTTGTGCTTCTCCTCAGAAGTGAATAGATAAGGATGTCGTCCACGAAACGACTAACAAACGATCTAAAAATTCCCGGAATATCCGGTTCATCAAATCCATAAAAACTGCCGGTTGCATTGGTGAGCCCAAATGGCATCACCAGAAACTCATAGTGGCCATACCGCGTACGGAATGCCGTCTTCGGAATATCCCTCCTCTGACTCTTAACTGATGATAACCCGATCTCAAGTCTATCTTTGAAAACAACGGAACCTTTCAACTGATCAACAGATCATCTATACGAGGCATAGGTACTTATTCTTAACCGTAGCCCGATTCAATTTCGGTAATCTATACAAAGTCTCAAAGCACACCTTTCTTTTTAACAAAGAGGGCGGTGCTCCCCACGGCGAAACACTAGGACGTATAAAACCCTTGTCTAGTAACTCCTTGAGCTGAATCTCAACTCAACTAACTCGGCTTGGGCAAAACGATAAGGTGCCATAGAAATCGGCGCCGTGCCGGGCACTAGGTCAATAGAGAATTCAATCTCTCATGCGGGTGGCAAACAACAAGATCCTCGGAAAAGACGTCCGATAATACTCACAAACCACCCTTGGCAACACAATCTGAGTCTCTCATCCTCACTAATCGAAAGGTTAGGCAAGTTGACCACTAAGCTCACTCGTCCTCGCGGGAACATTACCCCGGTGGCAACACATACCAACCCGGTCCCCAGAAAATGAAAATACTTTCTCCGCTCACGGCTACAACAAGTGACCCTCTGCGGTAGCAATCAATAACTGCCCGGTTATGACGAATAACCACAGTCCATACCCCAAAATAAATCATCGAAACCCTCATAGGCATAACTACAAAGGAAAATGCGATAATCTCCTCTCCTCTTCAGGTCTATACTAGACGCAAACTCTCGCTCGAGCGACCAAACCCCGGCTCGAGCGAAGAACCAAAAACAACAGCTCGCTCGAGCGACCAACTCCTCGCTCGAGCGAAGATCCAAAATTCTGGACAGCAACACTTGGTTTCTAAACCCAACCAACCTGAAACAAACCTGCCCAACACATCCTATAACTCCAAACGAGAAAATAAGGGATAACAACAACAATTATACAATGACAGAATCTACGGAACCTAAGTCCGGATACAACTAACAAATGGGAAAAGACCGGGGTCGCTATAACCTCCCCCCTTGAAAGAATTTCGTCCTCGAAATTAAGCATAAATTTTTGAAAACAGGTTTTTCTCAATTCCCAAAGATATTATATAACAATAATAAACAACTTGACCCAATACTGGTCACTTCATCTCTTTATCAAGAGGCATCTCACAATATATAAAACAACATATCACTATTATGCATTATTCCCTTCAATGTTAGCAATTCCCATATCATAGTCAATTGCATGATATATATACAACACATTTAACAATGCAATCAACATATGCAATGTTACACTAAACTTTTATAATGAAGCAAGTTTCAAAATATACCCATTTACCAAAACATACTCAATGTTCTACAACTTAAGACATATTTAAGGCTCTTAAGTTCAATAGCATTACAAAATCTAAATACAAGATTACAAATCGATAAACATGTCCAGGTATTTTTCGCGAACTTCCAACTCACGTTCCCAAGTGGCTTCCTCCACTCCGTGATGTTTCCACAAAATTTTGACCAAAGGAATGGTTTTGCCTCACAAAACTTGGTCCCACCTATCCAAGACTCGAACCGGTCTCTCCTCATACGATATATCCTCATCAACCACTAAATCATTCCAATCCAACACATGTGATGGATCCGGCTCATATTTCCGAAGCATACTCACATGAAACACGTCATGTACTCCGGACAACTGTGGTGGCAAAGCTAAACGATAGTCAGCCTCACCAATCCTCTCAAGGATCTCAAAAGGACCAATGAACCGAGGGGATAACTTCCCGTTCTTCCCAAACCTCATCAAACCCCACCTAGGTGATATCTTCAAAAAGACATGATCACCCACCTCAAACACCAAAGGTCTCCTCCTACGGTCTGCATAAGATTTCTGACGACTCTGTGCTGTAACAAGCCTCTTACGGATAAGCTCAACTTTCTCCGTCGTTTCCCTCACCAACTCCAGACCCAACAGAGGTGCATCACCCACCTCAGCCCAACAAACAAATGATCTACACGGTCGGCCATACAAGGCCTCAAAAGGTGCCATACCGATACTAGACTGGAAACTGTTGTTGTAGGCAAACTCCACCAACGGCAAGTGCCTCTCCCATGACCCACTAAAGTCTAGAACACAACCCCGAAGCATATCCTCAAGGATCTTAAGAGTACGCTCGGACTGCCCGTCAGTCTGAGGATGATAAGCCGTGCTAAAGGTCAACTTAGTGCCTAAGGCACTCTGCAAACTCTGCCACAACCTGGCAGTAAAACGAGGATCTCTATCTGAGACGATCGTCACTGGAACCCCGTGTAACCTCACTATGTTCCGAATATATAAATCGGCCAGATGATCGACTGAATCTCTAACACGCATAAAAATAAAATGCGCCGACTTAGTCAACCGGTCCACAACTACCCAAACAGCATCATTACCCCGCTGAGTCCTCGGAAGACCCACAACAAAGTCCATAGTAACATGTTCCCACTTCCACTCGGCAATAGGCAAGGGTTGCAACAAACCCGCCGGCCTCTGATGTTCGGCCTTCACTTGCTGACAAGTAAGGCACTTAGATACGAAAGCTGCCACATCTCTCTTCATACCCCGCCACCAGAACTGGCGACCCAAATCCCGATATATCTTAGTGCCTCCCGGATGCACCGCAAGGCGTGAATGATGGAACTCTCGGAGTACCTCCTCTCGGCAAGACTCCGGCATAAACAAACGGTCTCGGTATCTCACACTCAGGTCAGAATACACCGTCAATCCCTTCTCAACCTTCCCACCAGAAATCTTCTCACGAAGAGATTCTACCTCAAGGTCACCCCTCTGAGCCTCTAACACTCGAGTCACAAGTGTAGGCTGTGAAACAACAGAAAACAAGGCCGCAGACTCAACGGATTCGCCCAGAAGTAAATCAAACTCCCCAAGTGCACCCAACATCTCCCATTCTCGAATGGCTATACTAGCTATGTCACCAACAGGTTTTCTGCTAAGGGCATCGGCCACCACAATAAAAATCAAGTCAATACATCCAATTTCAAAATTAGGATGTCAATTGAACCAAATCCCCCTTTATTGAACAATTTTGAAAATTAGGATCTTAAGAAATTTGGGGGTTTTCTCTTTTAGGGCTTTAAAGGTCAATTCTCATTATCCATAACACAATCAACAACATATATTCCTAAACTCTTCAAGAAAATCATGAGATATGACCCCTTTGATCAAACCCATTAGATAACATACAAAATCTTCATATATCTTAATATCTTTATGTATATATTCTGACCATCCTGACTCCTCTTGGAGCCCTTCTGTCCTTCCTCCGACTCCTGCATGCATCAACACACAACCCAGACCCTCTCGTGAGGCGTCACAATAGACTGTATAACCCAACCCTCTCTCTGGAATAATCAATACTGGGGCGGGGGTCAGTCTAACTTTCAACTCCTGAAACGACTTTTCCCTTCCGAGTCAATCTAGTCAAAGGCGAAGCTAATCTGGAGAAATCTTTCACAAATCGGCGATAATACCCCGCTAACCCCAGAAAACTACGGATCTCAAACACACTCTTAGGCTGTGCCCAATCTTGCACTGCCTCAGTCTTGGATGTATCAACAGACACTCCTTCCCCAGAAACTACATGGCCTAAGAACTTGACCTCTTCTAGCCAGAACTCACACTTTCCAAACTTAGCATAAAGCTTATGGGCTCTAAGTAACTCAAGCACCACTCTCAAGTGTTCCTTGTGCTTCTCCTCAGAAGGTGAATAGATAAGGATGTCGTCCACGAAGACGACTACAAAACGGTCTAGAAATTCCCAGAATATCCGGTTCATCAAATCCATAAACACTGCTGGTGCATTGGTGAGCCCAAATGGCACCAGAAATTCATAGTGGCCATACCGTGTACGGAATGCCGTCTTCGGAATATCCTCCTCCCTGACTCTTAACTGATGATAACCCGATCTCAAATCTATCTTCGAGAAACAACGGGAACCCTTCAACTGATCGAACAAATCATCAATACGAGGCATAGGGTACTTATTCTTAACCGTAGCCCAATTTAACTTCCGATAATCTATACAAAGTCTCAAAGCACCACCTTTCTTTTTAACAAAGAGGGCCGGTGCTCCCCACGGCGAAACACTAGGACGTATAAAGCCCTTATCTAGCAACTCCTGGAGCTGAATCTTCAACTCAACTAACTCGGCTGGGGCAAAACGATAAGGTGACATAGAAATCGGCGCCGTGCCGGGCACTAAGTCAATAGAGAACTCAATCTCTCTATGAGGTGGCAAACCAACAAGGTCCTCGGGAAAAACGTCCGAGTACTCACAAACCACCCTTGGCAACACAATCTGAGACTCATCATCCTCACTAATCGAAAGGTTAGCAAGTAGACCACTAAGCTCACTCCGTCCTCGCGGAACATACCCCGATGGCAACACATTACCAACCCGGTCCCCCAGAAAATGAAAATACTCTCCGCTCACAGTACAACAAGTGACCCTCTGGCGGTAGCAATCAATAACTGCCCGGTATGACGATAACCAGTCCATACCCAAAATAACATCAAAACCCTTCATGGGCATGACAACAAACGGAAAAGGAAGCCTATAATC
>NW_021024769.1:218037-293411 GCF_004153795.1 Camellia sinensis | reverse complement strand
GATGTTATTTTGGGTATGGACTGGCTATCGTCATACCGGGCTGTTATCGTAATGGAACTCTGATGAATAGAAGAATGTGGAGCTTTTTATATCAATGCATGTCTATATTGATGGGTTTAATGTTATTATTTTGAGGGCGTTACAGGTAGGCTTGGTGCATGCATGTGAGAAATCTAGTTGGTTGAGTTGAAAGTTCAGCTCCAGGAATTGCTAGGATCCTTGAGTTTCTGGAAGTCTTGTTGGAAAAGCACTTGATCAATGCTAGGAATAGTTTAAAAAAAATGCCCAAAATTTTTACTTTTGGTATGATTGTTGAACTAATAAGTTGTATTTCTTTTTTTGAAAAAAAAAAAAAAAAGTCCAGCATTTCAAAAGATAAAATTATCTCAACGGTTAAAATCTACGTTCAAATACCATAGGGGTAGGATAATGGTTGATTTAATTTGTTGTGGTAGCTATACAAACAATAAGGCAAAGTCAAGGAAAGTCATCTCTAATCTCGTAATTGGTTTTAGTTCACCGCAAGATAATCACATAATGTAACTAAATAGTATTTCTTAATCAATTTCAACGTAAGAAGCAATAAACAATTACTTGGGGCAACATAGCCAATTGTTCCTCTGATCCCAATCGAACTTGATTGCTGATGAATAGAAATTTCATTGGTTGTTGAAAAAATCTTTGTCAAGCCAAAATCACTAACATGGGCACACAAATCACCGTCAAGAAGAATATTACTTGGCTTTAAATCACAATGAATAAAAGCCATTTCACAATGGCGATGAAGATAATCCAATGCATATGCTACATCAGTGGCAATGTTTAGCCTTTGAACATAATTCAAGTTCTTAGGTTCATGTTGCTCTAAAAGACTTGGGTGTAACCAATTTTCTAAGCACCCATTTTCCATGAATTCGAAGACCAAAGCCTTGAAGTCATTGCCTTTAAAGATCAATGCTTGAGCAAGCTGTAATTATCTTGACAAGATTTCGATGGTGAATGTTCTTCAATGCTTGTAAGGGTTGTTGTTATTGTTGAAAAAATGTATAAAAACTGCATTGAAATATGTAAAGATATTTTGAGGTATGTGACAGTGTATTAAGATTAGAGTAAATTACATTGATAGTCCTTGCAATTTGCTTATTTTATCATTTTGGTGCTTATAATTTCAAATAGCTCAATTTCGACCTTTAATTTTAAATTGCGTTAAGTTAGTCAAATTGATAATGTCGATTAGGTTTTTAAGAAAAATGGTCACTGAGGTAGTTGAAATTAACTCATTGAATTGAACACATTTATAATTTTGTATATAAAATCATAATACGTGTTGCTTATGTATAGATTTTCTTTCAAAAAAATACTAACAATTGCAATAAATTGGATTAAATTGAGACAAAATTATAAATTTAATATCAAAATTGAGCCAATTGAAATTATAAAAATCAAATGACAGAATGACAGAAATATAGGACTATCGGTGTAATTTGTCATTAAGATTATAAATATTTTGATATTTTGTGCATCATATTGACAACTCTTAGAACTACCATTAGTAGGACCAACCAACCATGAGCTATTTATGAACGATTCAGTTCGTTTGTAGAAAATTTTTGGAATTAGGTAGAAAGAGGGAACAAAATTATGGAAAAATTATAAATCATGGTGCCTTACACAAAATATTTACAATTCATGAAATGTTTATCATTGATTTAATTTTATTTTTGAAAACAATGCAATTTGCACATGAATATACTAGTACACAATGTGATTATGTGTATACCCATTTTCCACATGAATCCATGATCATGTTGTCTCATTTCTCCAACAAAGTGGCCACATACCTCTCATATGGGAGTTTAGATCCTCCAGAGTTCCTTCTCTAGAGTGATCTCTTTATAGTTCGATCCAATGGCTGAAATTAAGAGAAACCAAAATTACGTCATTTTGATTAAGTCTGAAAAAACAAAAACAGCGCAGAACAAAGAGAGAGACAGAGAAGACACCCCTCATTTCCCTCTCAATCGACAGAGGGAGTCCTTTGGTGGTGCAGCGGATTGAAGATCTGGACCCAGAATTTTCTATTTCCTGATGTAGTTGCATTGTGTGTTTTCGTTGGGTTGCTATTGTTATACTAACTTGCAATTTGGGATTTTTTTATTATACTAGTTGGACCCCCACCCGCTACACACGTAGGGGTCGCATTATTGTTGCTAGAAATAATAAGAGAACAAAATTGAAATTATTTTTTTTCAAAAAAATCCCCAACACAAAAGACACACTGTTTCTTCTTTTCTATTGAATAATTATAATCACATTTTACATTTAACGAAATTGGGAACCAAAAAACAAGTCAGTCCCTTGTCCTAGAAAAAACGAAAATACTTTGTGGATTAGTTAAACAATTTTTTTTCCCTTCTTGCATCCAGCCAATACTTTGTCAAAGGTTACGCGTATGGTTATCCTCCACTGGTCATGAATTCCCCGTATCAAGAAGATTTGCAAATTAGAAAGGTATACTCATTCAGTAACCTAGTAAATTAGTATGGAAGAATTCTTCAAATCTCCTATAAGCAACTCTTGTGAGTAATGGGCATATGTATGGCCATGATTTCTCGAGTCAAATAGATGTTGCAACCACCTCTTTTTATTAGCATGTGCTTGTGGACATGCAGCTAAAACCTAAACCACTAAAATCATTATAAAATAGGAAGAAATATAAGCATAGAGGTGACTATTTCTTCAAAAGAATCAAGCAGCATTTCAATGGTCTATGCCCAATATAATTGGCACAAACCATTGCAATCTAACATCTATTCATGTAGTCCAAATTTCTGTAAGACATATTACTAATAGTTAAAAAAAAAATTATTACTAATAGAGGCAAACAGAAATGCCACTAATTTAGCATACAATTCCAGGTAGACAGAATTAAATTAGGAAGCAGATCTATAGATCTATTGAAAATCAAGCAATGAAAAAGATTACCTTGACAACATCTGGGGATGATTGAAAGCACAAAGACTAATGAGTTGGGTTATCAATGGACACCATGGTTCCTCATAGGACTGGAAAACAATAATTGCAAAACATAAAGTGAATAAAAATACCCAACAAACAAAAATATAGTCTTAATTGGTAAATTTTGTATGTTAATTGACATACAAAAACACCGCCCCTTATTGAGAACTCAAGTTTCGCGCAAGTTGCTTAATCCATTGCTTGTTGCTTTCAAGCCGGAGCCCGGCTCCACTCTAAATTCACCATTGCATGAAATTCACATTTTCCATCTTATCGTATTGATTCTATTTTTCATATTTCTTTATTTTCCTCAATCTTTACCATAACAGACCTCAACGGATAGGTTTAACTAGAAGATCCAATAGCTGGTTCATTCATTCATTTTGTCTAAAGTAGGTATGACCTTTTGATGAATGACTGTCAAACAAAAAAAAAAAAGAGACGAAAGTTAACTAAAAAATTCATTCTAAAGTTATTGATTTTATTTCTAAACTTATCACTTAAAGAGAAAACTTAGGTGTGGATCATATACCTGGTTTTGATTGGAACCTGCTAGTCGCAATCATATCGATCTATTATTACGGGATTTGAGACATTTCCTTCCACACATTCTGGAAAGCAATCTTTATGGAAAAACCACTGCCTGTCATGTTTTGATCATTACCCTAATTTCATTGTTGGACGGAAATGGTTCATGAAGACTTATATCATGCACTTGCACCAATGGATTTGATTTTCACAAGCTTTCAATACTAACAGATGAAGGTCATCAAGGTTTAGAACCTAAGAAAAAGACAATATATCAAACAATTAACAACAGAAAAAAAGAGAGGAAATTATTCAAAACACAAATAACAATATTTTATTATCTTAAACAAAGTATGACAAGTGATTTTCTTAGCTTATATTTCTTCTTGGTGGTTATTAAATGGCTACTGAAATTTGGATTATGCCTAATGACAGCCTAATGAGCTGTCAATTAAAAAAAAGAAAATGAAAAATGGAGGGATCTTTCCAATCAATTCTGTCACGATATAGTATCGAGGGGCAGCTTGTTAACAGTGGCTTGACTATAGTCATTATGACAAGAAAGAAAAAAAAATTGTTTTGGTAGATGTACAAACCTCTCCAGCTGGAAGACGAAGGTGTTCAGACCATAGCGTAAGGCGAAGACTCGAAGAAAATTTTCCTGCCTTCCAAGGCTTTCCTCCCATACATGAATCAACAAATTCTTTGTCTTCAATAAGTACATTATTATCTTAAACAAAGTATGGCAAGTGATTTTCTTAGCTTATATTTCTTCTTGGTGGTTGTTAAATGGCTACTGAAATTTGGATTATGCCTAATGACAGCCTAATGAGCTGTCAATTAAAAAAAGAAAATGAAAAATGGAGGGATCTTTCCAATCAATTCTGTCACGATATAGTATCGAGGGGTAGCTTGTTAACACTGGCTTGACTATAGTCATTATGACAAGAAAGAAAAAAAAAATTTTGTTTTGGTAGATGTACAAACCTCTCCAGCTGGAAGACGAAGGTGTTCAGACCATAGCGTAAGGCGAAGACTCGAAGAAAATTTTCCTGCCTTCCAAGGCTTTCCTCCCATACATGAATCAACAAATTCTTTGTCTTCAATAAGTACACCAATCTGAATCAACATCATTTTTGTTTACAACTAAGAGAAACTACTACAAAAAAGTGGAGATTTGTAAATTAAAATGGAAGGGCATATCATACTGTTTCCGGTTTTGCAATTTTAAACAGCTGACCAAAGAATGGAAAACATTAATGCAAAAGGATCCAAAAGTTTAAGTTGATACCTCAGAATCTCTTGATCCAAGTAAACTCCTGTCATTTATAATAGCTGATCCTATCAAGGATATACAGTCATCAATCATCATGATTTTGCTATGCACATATATCTGCAGAAACATAAGAATGCAAAATGAGATGTGAATATCTTCTCTCCATACCATACTTCACATGATCCGTTTCCCAAATTTGGTTTTCTAGTTTTTGTATCTAATACCAAACAATTGAGCGGTGAAAGCATGTTCGGAATAAGGTAGTAAACAACTTCTACCAAAAACAAAGTAAAAAAATCGAGGAGGGAAAAAAAAAAAAAAAGAAACATAAGGAATGCTCTTATTGGAATTTTAGCGAATACCTGGCATGCTTCCATCAATTGAGTCAACGAACTTGAGAATCACTCTCTCCAAAACCTAACTAAAGAATGTAATTGTTGCGCATCAGCTGGAGAGGAAACAAAAAATTTTAAACACTAACAGATATTCCATTTATTGGTGCAAAAATGGATTAAGAAATTAGGTACATACCAGAGGGGGGTAAGAGAAAGCAAAAGGCTTTTCCCTGAATTGAAGATCTGTAACAATTGATGGAAGAGGGTTTGATGATGATTGAAAACGAAATTTAGGAGCCACCGCCAAGAGTACGTAGAAAATGAATTCCAAACTGTAAGCATACAGCGTATACATGTACACCCCAAACCGGAAGCTTTCCAGAGCACAGATGGGAGCCCTGGGTTGGCTTTATAGACAGTTCACTGAAACAAAAAACAAAAACAAAAAATATATCCTCTTTCAACTTTATCTTCTTCCTCTTTTTTACAAGAAAACAGAGGAAGGGTTGAAATTCATTAATGAAAAGTAGTGTTAAGGAATCTTCCATCCCAAGCTCACAATAGGGTTTCAATCAGGGTTAACCTCCTTTCTCTACATTGAATAATGTTCTCAAGACCTAAGAAAAAAAAAAGGGGGGGAGGGGGGTAAGAAATTAATCAATTAAAGGTAAATGTATTGGGTGGAGTAGATGATGTAAAAATGACATTTTCTTTTATGTTGCTAAAAAATATCAAGCTTGGCTATTGATTGAGTGGAAGCTTAAGTAGATTGGTTCATGCAGAAGGATGGTTTCTTGGTGCTTAATGAGTCAAGTTTGGGATCAACTTGAAAAATCAAAGAACTCTAGAGCTTAAACCCAAGTAACTCAATATGCTCCATATATAGTATTCTAGCTATGATTACAGTCAACAAATATGGCCTTATTGACACTTATGTTGCCTTTCTTGATTCAGTGCCTTGGAGAATTCACTATAATTATGCAAACCTGTAATACAAGAATTTGTGTTTCTAATGATGAAAATGGAAGAGTTTTAAAAAAAAAAAAATTAAAAAACAATGGATGAGTTTGAAAATATTCCTGAAAAAAAAAATGTAATTTGCAATATTCATATCCTTTGGTATCAACTATTCGACAATAAAACAAAAGAAGTTTTATTTTACTAAGAGCTCTCCATATTTGGACAGATTTAGATCCTAAATTGACTTCAGGGTTAGCTTTGTTGTTCTACTTAAAATCTTTTGGAAGGACTGTTTACTGTTGGCACTGAAAGAGTTCTAAATTGCTAACATTTACTATTTCACTACAGATCATACAAAAGCAGTCCAAGTAAGATTGCAAAACATCCAAACTACCCCACAAATGTCACGTAAGATCATGACAATTAGATATTGCATGGATGAGGAAAGCAACTAAGATTAAAAGATTTGAAATTTACCTCTCACCAGAATTAAAATCTTTGAACAGATTACTTGAGGAACAATGGCTTCTCTAATCTTTTCATTCATAGTGAAAATCCAACTAAAATTATACTTAAAAGGTAAATTGAACTATGTTTAATATCATTAGCAATACAAAAAAGATAAATTGAAAAACAAAAGAAAAAAATTGTAACCCATTTGAATTGGCACAAAACAAACTCTAAAAGAACACTTTGGAATTGAATGTTGCATCCACACAAGACTAAACACAACTCGATGCATTTACAAAGTTACAAAGATTCAATTTTTAAATTTTTTTTTGGTAATTCAAATTTTATCAAAACACAAAGAAAACTAATTCAAATTATATTCAAACAAACTCCAAGCAACCAACAAAACCAAAACAAGGAATTTTCAATATCTTGGGCAAATTACTATTTTGTTTTACTGAATGCTCACTTGAACAAAGGCAGATAATTGTATTAAGATTAGATGAACTATTGTCTTCTCTTCTTTTGTTAAAAAACTGTTGTCTTCCTATTCTTCTTAATGGTTCTTCAACATCAACTACTGACTACTTATTTAAAAACAACAATTTCAACTGAAACTTAAAATGTTGAGGCACAAGTAGGAATAAGGGATTCATTTACAGATACTAATAAGAACTTCAAACCAAAGCACAAATGCATGACCAGTAATTTGAACAAAAAACAAATTCAATTCAATGTCGGCACTAACCAAGCTCATAAACAAACATCTGAAAACAATTTTCAATGAAGCAAACATAGGATTATGGAATTAAGAAATGGAATTCACAGCTACTGGAATATGGAAGTTGAGGAATGTCATGCCTATTTTGTTTCTTGGACCAAACTCCCAGTAATTCGCAGCAAAGCAACAGTTTACACCTCTTGAAATAGCAGAACTTGTGGAAGAAGTCTGAGTGGAAAGCTGCAGCAACACACGTGAGAAGAGGTGATGAACAGCTTGCTGGAGAAGACCCAACCGATGGAGATCTTGCTCAGCAATCTTCAACAAGGGTGAATTTTCCATTTCACCTGGGTTAGACACACTGATGTTAGAGGCAGATTTTCCTGGTTTTATAGGTAGGTTATAGACTAGAAGATTGTTGCTAGCATTGTGTTTTTTATTTTTTTAACACTTTCTACTAGTAAATTTTTGTTTTCCTCGTAATAAAGATTATTCATATTTCCCATTAGCTATATACATTGATTAAGTATTAGTTTTGCATCTAGATAATATGTCACTAATACCATTACACCGTCAGATTAAGTTTTAGATTAATATATGATGAGGGTGAAATGAACATAAATGAAACATTTTTCCCGTTGCTCAATAATTTATATGAGTGATATTGGTTAGTATTTGATGTATGATAACTTCATAATCCATCATATTATGAGCTAAATCTTTTTTTGTTTTTGTTTTTGTTTTTTTCTTTTAGCTTCTATGGCATCAGTTTTTTGTTTTGAGCCAAGCTCCCTTATGTACAATAGAATTACTAGAGAGCATAAACCAAAAAACAAAACTAGATATAGAGAGCATACATATAAACATATAGAAACCTTAACTAGGTATATAAATATTTGATGACAATGCCACAAGTACAACCACTTTCATGCCTTTCCTAGCTTAACAATTACAAATTCAGAAAAGAAAAGAAGGGGGAGAAGAAAAGTGAGGAAAAGAAAATCCTATAACATCAAAATAACTTACAGATGCGACTTTAGTTAAGAATTTCTTCTTCCATCCTAATGCCTTTGTCCCCTAACCCCAAGAAATACATTTCTAATCTTGTGTAGTTCTTTGAGAACATCTTTCACACTCATTCTTTCACTCAGCATTTTAGCAGAACATGAAACTCCAATTTGAAAGACCAGTACTAGGCAAGCCTCTAGTTTAGAAATGTTAGTTGTACTACTTTGCATGCTCCTACTTGGCTCCTCTTCCATTTCCAATATGATTTGGGGATCAACGATCTGCATTACTTGCTCCGGAAGACACATTTGTACATAGCTATGGAGGTTTACATTGCCCGTAAACATGTTATTAGTTGGTCTTTTTCCAGTGAACATTTCTAGTAGTAACACTCCATAACTGTACATATCACCTTGCATTGATACCTCCACACCCATACCATACTCTGCATGCAATATGAAATAGTTAAAAAAAATGCCCAAAATTTTTACTTTTGGTATGATTGTTGAACTAATAAGTTGTATATCTTTTGCTGAAAAAAAAAAGAGTTCAACATTTCAAAAGATAAAATTATCTCAAGGGTTAAAATCTACGTTCAAATACCATACAGGTAGGACAATGGTTGATTTAATTTGTTGTGGTAGCTATACAAACAACAAGGCAAAGTCAAGGAAAGTCATCTCTAAAACATGGCTTAATTTCTATATAATCTCATAATTGGTTTTTTAGTTCACTGCAAGATAATAATTTAATGTAACTAAATAATATTTCTTAATCAATTTCAACGTAAGAAGCAATAAACAATTACCTGAGGCAACATAGCCAATTGTTCCTCTAATCCCAATTGAACTTGATTACTGATGAATAGAAATTCCATTGGTTGCTAAAAAAATCTTTGCCAAGCCAAAATCACTCACATGGGCACACAAATCACCGTCAAGAAGAATATTACTTGGCTTTAAATCACAATGAATAAAATCCATTTCACAATGATGGTGAAGATAATCCAATGCACATGCCACATCAATGGCAATGTTTAGCCTTTGAACAAAGTTCAAGTTCTTAGGTTCATGTTGCTTTAAAAGACTTGGGTGTAACCAATTTTCTAAGCTCCCACTTTCCATGAACTCGAAGACCAAAGCCTTGAAGTCGTTGCCGTTAAAATCAATGCCTGAGCAAGCTGTAATTATCTTGACAAGATTTCGATGGCGAATGTTCTTCAATGCTTCACATTTTGTAACAAAACTCTTGTTCTCTCCACGTTCGTGTAGTTTGAGCACCTTCACAGCAACAATTTGTTCATCGGAGTTGAGAATCCCTTTATAAACAGAACCATATCTTCCCTCACTAATTAAGTTGGATGGAGAGAACCCATTTGTTGCTTGAAAAAGTTCTCCATAAGATATTTGCAAATATTGGTTTTGCAAAGGCAAGGCTAATTTGATTTGCTGTCTTGACCTTTTGCTTCGGTAAATAAAAGCTAAAATGCACAATGATAATAGAACAATAGTGAGAGTAACTATTAGAACTATTACTCTATGGTTGAAAGGTCGTTTCTGTTCATTTAAGACTTGCATTGGGCATGCAGGCAATTGCAATAGTTTAATTCCTCCGCATAGCTTACTATTTCCAACAACTGAGAAGGCACTAATGTTTGTGAAAACTCCTCCATTTGGAACTTTACCATCAAACATATTATAGGAAAGATTGAGATATTGAAAGAACCGAAACTCCCTGAGAAACCTTGGAATCTGTCCAGACAAGTTGTTCCAAGAAACATCTAGTTCTTGAATACCTTTCAATTGTCTGAAGGCCGTCGGAATTGTACCTTTGAAAAGGTTACCATCGATGTAGAGGAATTCTAAAACTTCACAATTGCCAAGAGTAGCTGGGATTTCTCCAAATAGTTTATTTTTTGAAACATATAGTCCACCCAGATTTTTCAAGTTACCCACTTCTTGTGGTAGTAGTCCTGTTAAGTAATTTTGACTTAAGGATAGATTAATGAGGGAAGACAGACCAAAGATTTGATAAGGTATTGCTCCCGTGAGATGATTGTGATCAAGATGAATTTGTTGTAGATTGGTACAGTTGCCTAAACAAATAGGAATGCTTCCCTCAATCGTATTTGTTGATAGGTCAAGTGTACCAAGCCTACTCGGGTTTCTAATAGACGATGGAATCTCTCCAGAGATGATATTATTGTCAAGCACGAGGATTTCCAACATGGAGAGTTTTCCAATGGAATTTGGAATACTACCAGTAAGCATGTTATAACTGAGTAAGAGGAATTGCAAATTTACAAGGTTCCCAATGCCAAGAGGTATGCTTCCAGATATATAGTTGTCTTGTAGATTGAACCAAGTGATCTTGGTGGAGAGATTTGCAATAGAATGGGGCAAAAAACCTTTAAAATCATTAATAGCCAAATCCAGAGCTTGTAGATTGGAACAATTGGATAAAGAAGTGAGGAATCTCATTAATTCATTTGCTTGGTTTGTTCCAAGTGAATTGCCAGAAGCAGCTAGAAATTCTAAAGCATCAAGGGTTCCCAGATTCATAGGCATGGGACCAATAAACAAATTCATGGCAAAACTAACGTGCCTAAGTCTTTTAGCATTGGCTAGTGACGATGGAATTTGGGCATAGAATTGATTTAATGTAACAAAAAATACTAGTAAATTTGGAAGGGTCGAGCCTAAATCTGGCGGTAGAATTCCATGCAATTGGTTGTCAGCGATGGAGAAGAAATAGATTGATGAGATATTGTAAAGAGACGTGGGAACCATACCGGATAAATTGTTTACTGATAGCTGAAGATACTCCAACTTCAAAAGCTGCCCAAGTTGGGTGGGAATGCTTCCCGCTAGATTATTGTACGGTAGAGAAAGCCTATGTAGATTGGAAAGGTTCCCAATTGAAAGTGGGATAGCTCCAGTAAGATGATTGGCTGCAAGAATCAAGTAGGAGAGATTGGACAAGGAACCCAGCTCTGTAGGAATTTTACCTACTAGATTGTTACCACCCATATGGATAACTCTCAAGTTCGAACAATGAGCCAAATTGGTAGGAAATTCACCTTGGAAAGAGTTATTCAAAAGCAGAAGATACTGCAGGCGAAACAACTTGCCAATTTCCGGTGGGATTTCGCCATGAAAACTATTGTTACCGAGATCAATCCTCCTAAGGAAGGTGAGGTTCCCAATGTGAGGAGACACAGAGCCCACCAATGAGAGAGATGACAGGTTTAGGACTGTCGCACGTTGATGTCGACGACCGCATGAGACTCCTTGCCAATTACAAAAGTGAATTGAATGATTCCATGAGCTTAAGGCACCCAGAGGATCTCCTTGTATCAAATCCTTGATTGCAAGCAGTGCCTGATGGTCTATCTCGTTGGTGAGAACGAGACTCGGGTTGCCCTTGGCAGTGGTGATCAATTCAAGAGAGTTGATGAAAAAGAAAATGAAACATAGACAGCTGAGAAAACTTCTGGTATTTGCTTGCTCCATTTGGTGTCAAAAACAGAATATTGTTATGATGAGAAATAAAGCTGATGATCAACTTACATAGACCAATAGAGAGCCAAATATATGTATTTATAGAGCCAAAGACTTGGGACTATTTATTTTATTTTATTTTTTGTGCTCTCAGTTTACTGTGGTATTAAGGGGTCATGGCGAAAAAGTTAAAAAATTCAACCTTAATAGCAAAACGTCATATTAATCAATCACATTTTTCCCCTCTACTATCTATTCTAGTTCTTTTTCCCAAACACATATTAACTTTGTTCACCTCATAATTGTTTAGATTAGTCCACAATATATGTGGGTCAGATACAGTTATTAGGTTAGTTTAAATACGTATTTGAGTTAAGATAGTAGAGTCCGGAATCTACTAGGAAATCCAATATGTATATAAATGGCTAAACTATTATAAATAGTCATGTAAGTTTATTCATCCCGCAACTATTGTATTCAAATTGCATATTTTAACGAGTTTTTCAGGCTTTGACTAGTCAACGGGCTAGTATGGCCCTGCCCTATTTAAAAAATTAAAACCACATCCCACCCTTAAATCCAAATCTTACTGGCCAAAATTAAACCAAATAGGGTTACACATTTTTCATTATACTTACATTATTAAGTTACACAATTTTCTTTCACATATTTTTAATATTTTCATTTTTGTTTTTAATACTTTCCAACATAATTTAAGTATTTTGATTTTTTTTTTTTTACCTTTTTACATCTCATATAATCAAAAAACAATTATGTAACATATAATACCTACAAGTGGAGAGAAAAAAAACAAAAAGAAAAAAAAATAAAAACTTTAAACATGAGAATTAAAAAACTAAACAAAACATTAGACTTACCCATACGGGCTCTTATGGGCTGGGTTTGTGGGCGGACTCGGGTTGCAAACTTTTGTCCAAAATTCTAAATCACCTTTTTATGAGTTGTGACGGGCTGGGCACTTAAGCGAACTGGGACGGGTGGACCGAGTTGGGTAATATCAGGTTTTTTTTTTCGCGAGTCATTTGTGGACCCCTAGAAAGAGATTAAGAGAGTGGTGAGGGAAAAAATGGAGATGTAAGGGGTGAGAGAAAAAATATCGTGGATACTAGTGTGGGCTTTTTGAGCATTTTTTGACATCACACATGTATTCTCTATTCTATTTATAGTGAAATTTCTCTCTCCTATAAATGTAGGCAATTTGGGCAAAGCACATAAATTTGTGCGTGATTATTTTTCTCTTTGGTGTATACGTAGGTGTGTTTCCGTTCGCATTGGTGAGATATAGAACAAATCCCAACATTAAAAAAATTAAAAAACAAAAAAATTATTTAAAAAATTAAGTTGCCGAATGAAGTCTAAGATTATCTTAATTGCTCTTACTTTTTGGTTAACGAGTAAACTCCTCAAGCTTGTCCTCCTCGACTTCGGAATCAACTACCTAATCTTAGTTTAATCGGAGTAGGACGAGGGACAAACCTCGGGTCTGTGCACTGACTCCACAATGCATACACCATTTAAGTCAGAGAGTTCAGCTGTCAGGATTCGACCCCATACCTAAGCCTTGGATACAGTTCGTCCAACACTTACTTGCTGGCTAATGAATGGAGGAAATTCACATCTACTCTATGAAGTTGAACTTGCATCATAATAAATAAATATATATATATATATATTTCAAAATATAATTTTCATATGGAACTTAGCAAAAATATGTATTCAGGAAAAATATTTTGAGAAGTAATCCAAACATAAAGTGCATGTATTTAAAACTGATTTTTTCTTGCTTTTTGATATGCTAGTAGGGAGGTGCATCTGCGTTGCACATGGCATATGAAATGATTTATAAACGAAACACGAGTCTTTATTTGGATTGTTTTATCAGGTAATCTTATATTAATATATTAATGTGGGCTTCTATTTTATATAGTGATTTTGTACTTAGCTTACAATGCTATAATTATAGTTGATTTTGCTGGCATAGTCACTTTAAGATAGAAATAAGTTAAAATACGGATTTCTCTGGGGTAGACTGCCCATCTCAGGCTAAAATAGTCAACAAAACAAAATATTTCATCACATCACTTTCTCTATTTTTGTACACGTCTTTTCATAAAGAAATCAAATAGTCAACTAAAATAGCCTATTTCCAAACAGGTTTGGTGATCATTTATGGATCTTCAATTATTTAGAAGTGAAGTTAATCTTTAGTTGTTTTTTTTGTTTTTTGATTTTCTAGACACTTGGTAAATTAACGATTTTTTTTTTTTTTTTGTTGACAATATTAAGTGCAAAAAAATAGAATATAAAACATATAAAGAAAATGTCTTGGGTAGTTAAAATTCATTTGGAGTGTGATGTGAATTAGACTTAAAATAAATTCATCCAACACTTTTATGTGTTTTATTTTTGTGAGTCTTCCTACCACCTTAAAAAAAAATAAAAAAATAAAATAAAATAAAACTATTGTTCCTTCCTTTTTACATAATTGAACTATTGTGAAAAAATTATTGAATACAAAATAATACAAAAATTTAATACATTTTAGTATTTTGTTATATTCAATAATGTTTTAATTTTTTTTTGTACGAATTATATATTTTTTAAGTGTATATATATTAAGTCGATCTAAAATTAAAGATTCAAAATATACTCAAGAGTTGTCTGCTTTTCTTTATGCATATATGAACGAAGAATGGAACAAAAAGGCTACTACTTGTATAAAGCCTGACCTGATAAGTGGGCGGTTTGTCTACGAATTAGAGTGGACTGTTATGTTTTTATCTGTTTGTACAACTACTGGGTTGTCAAACAGAGTTGATTAGGAGACAATGCGATTAGCTCACAAAAAAAATGATAATAAATAAACAAAAAGAAAAAAATAAGCGAATTGAGGGTACTCAACCCACTATTAATGGTTTTAACAGAATCACCCACTCAAATAGATTATGGGTTTGTACTGTTTAGGTGATACCTTTGAGTGGTGTAAGACCCTTTTTAATCAGTTGACGATATTGACGATATTATTATGTATGATGATGCATATTATAATACAAATAATATAATTGAACATGAGTCATGTGTCTGAAACAGAGAACTTGACAACTTCTCAAAGTACCAATCACTTTGTTTGGTTTCAATTTTCTAGATTCACTTTTCAAACAATTGAATTTTTTTGTTTTCCTAATCATTCAGGGTGTTTGATAGTAGATTGTGATGTTTCAAGGTGTTTGATTGTTTTAAGGTGTTTGATGTTTGAAGGTGTTTGAATTCCAAAAGATATCTGTGGTTGTTTGTGATTTTGCTAATATTTAATAAGTTTGTAGGTATTTTTGAAATACGTAAAAAGTAGAAAACATAACAATTCTTCACACTTTTATAATAGTGTATATGTATATATGTATTTGTATATATATATATGTATATATTAGTAGTAGATAAAATAAATTTTCAGTTTTTAACACGTTCATTTTCAATCGTATTATGACTTATTCAACTCTTTTTAGTCGATCTTAGGTAAGATTTTTTCAATTTTAATTTAAAAAAAAAATTGTTTACGCAAATTCTATAATGTCAATGTAAATAATAATTTGATTTTTTTTTTATTATTTAATTTCAAACATGAATTGAAATCTTTTAAACAGATTTATAATTATACCCAGTAAGCCAACTATCAATATTATATATACAATAGGATTTGGATTCCTTCCAGTTCGTGATCTAAATGGAAAGGTATTGTTTGAGCTCGTGGGGCTTACTATAAGTCTCATTTTGATGATTTCAATTATTTATTTTATCGTGTCCTTCGTGTATATTATTCACATACAAATTTAGGCCGATCTGATGTTTGTAACGTATTCAATTTATTGCGTTTATTATTAAAAAAAAATGGTCTATTTTTAAAAATACATTTTTCATCCATAATAAATTTAATAAGTTATGATTATCGAATGGTTTTAATTTTTGTGTGGATAATATATACAATGTCTGATAAAATAAATGATTCAAATCATCAAAAAAAAAAAAAAAACCTGTGGTGAACTCCATGGACACAAATAACACCCTCCAATTTATATTCTGAACATGAATCGGAGAGAAGTCAAATCCATACAAATATACCAAGCATTTACGAGTCTTTTCTAAATAAATTGTTGGGACAAATGTCAAATTAATTTTTGTAATAAAATAAATTCTAAATTTTTAATTTTGTCAATTTAAATATTAATCTTTTGATTTGTTTTCAATATAAACTATTTAGTTATTTTCATTAAGTAAAACAGAAAAGGTGTATTTTATTCATTAAACTCAATAGAAATAATTATATTGAGTTTAATGGCTAAAATACTATTTTTTCGTCAATTTTAATTAACGAAAATAGCTAAATGGTTTATATTGATACAAATCAAAAAATTAAGGTTTAAATTGATAAAATTAAAAATTCAAGATTTATTTTGTTATAAAGGTCAAACTCCATAACCTTTTTTATTTTTTTTTTAATTACCCCTTGTGGGAGCCGGATAATTAGAATAATCAGAAGCGTACTCTAGAAAACAGATATTACACGGCTCTACCCTGCATGATAAGGACGCCGAATATAATAGACAGGACGAATGGATACTGAACTATGGAGCCGAGTAAATAAGAGGATAATGAGTGACAAGTGGGCCTGGCCACGAGGCCCAGGAAACAAGTATAAATAAAGGAACAACAGACTAAGAAAGATGTGTGAGAATTGCTGTGCTGAACTTAGAATAAAAGCATTTTTGTACGTTGAGACTGACTTGTCTGTCGGAGTGCTAATTCCGGCACCCCCGACCGGAGTGTTTATTCCTTTTCAGGTGACTAGAAGAGGATCACAAGCGTTCCCCAGGATCAGAAGAGTATTTCCAAACCACCTCTCCACAATTGGCGCCGTTTGTGGGAATACTCAAGCACACCCATGGCGAGCGTGACGGAAGATCCTCCGTCAGTCACTGTTGACCCTATACCGCAAGATGAGACCACTCCAACAAACTTGCTTGGAACAGAGACTATTGCCGCAAGACGTGCCTTAAATTTCGCTTCACCCTCGACTTCAGAGCACGAGACAATGCAGACGATCATGGAACAAGCAAAGCAAAATGAACAGAGGTTGGAGAACATAATCGTTGAAAACGAATGTCTTCGTGAAGATTTGGCCTTGGAAATGGCGAAGTCCAAGCAAGCTGCGCGCCTAAATCCAGAACGATCTCCGAAGGCAGGTGGTTGACAACCTCGAGCAGGACAAGACACTGATAGCGACTCCGACTCATTATCCCCGCAGCCCAAGAAGAAGGGACGACATGAAACCACTAGTTCTTCCGAAGAAAGTCCCCGTACAACGCACAAGCGAAGAAGGAACAGTTCGGACGAAGGCCAACACGATCCCTTCGTACGACGGATTGCAAAGGCTGCGCTACCTAAGAAATTCAAAGCACCGTCGTTCACCTTGTACGACTACAAATCAGACCCCACCGACCACATCCACCATTACAAGCAGGCCATGACATTGCATGCAGACGACGAGGCCCTCATGTACCGAATATTTCCCAGCAGTTTGGGACCATTGGCGGTCAGGTGGTATTATAAACTGGAGCCGGCTTCGATCAAAACCTTCCACCAACTACAAAAATCCTTCAGGGCCAGATTCATCACCAACGAAGTCCAGCCGAAGCAAGCCGACTCTCTCTGGGCAATGCAAATCCTGCCAGGAGAAACACTAAGAGCATATTTGGTGCGATACTAGGAATGCTTTAATCTTGTTGATGATGCTTGCAACGACTCCATGGCCATCACCGCCTTCAAAATGGTATTACACTCAGATAGTGCCCTCTGCAGTTCCTTGACCAGAAGACCCCCCAAAATAGTCTGGGGGTTGATGAAGAAAGTAGAGGAATACTGCAAAGTGGAAGATGACGCCTTGCGGGTTAAAGCCGGACACGGGGCCAACAAAACGGCCCCTCCCGAAATCGCTCAGCCAACAAGTTCCGCACCACCTCAGAGCCCTGAACCACGACAGCAGGCTAAATGAGACAAGAGACAGGATTCTCGCCGTTCCAGCGATCAATGCTCACACCAGGCAAATGAGCAACTGCAGGTCGATAGCATGCGCACAAAGCGCGCCGACAAGAAATATACGGAGCTGTCAGAGCCAATCAGCTCGATTATGTCCAAAATCCAACATCTTCTGTTCTTCAAATGGCCATCCAAGATGGTGGGACCTCCTGACATGACAAGGCGGGACAGGCGTTGTGAATATCACAAAGATCACGGTCATGATACGGACAGTTGCTATGCCTTGAAATACCACCTTGAGGAATTGGTACAAGATGGTCGGCTCTAGTAACACGTCCGGAAGAGCACAATCAAAACTGTTGCCCTTCGGTAGGAGTCACCTCCCCTCGGCATTATACATATGATATACAACCTTCCAATGCTACGTACCGTACACGCAATTCATTCAGCCTCCCAGAAGCAACGAACACAAACAAAATAGCCCCATGAAGCTCCGAGTATTATCTTTGACGATTCCGATCTTATCGACATAACACTCCTCGATATTGATCCATTGGTCATTGAACTACGCGTGAACCGATTTACCGTTGAACGCGTCCTCATAGACCAGGGGAGCACTTCGGAGGTCATGTATTACGAGACCTTCATCAAACTCGGCTTCAACGAATCAGACCTGTCTCCGGCTCCTCATCCATTATTCGGCTTCAACGCAAATCCAGAGTACCCGTTGGGGAAAATCACGTTACTAAATAAAAAATAAAATTGAATAGAAAGGGAATTGAATAAAAATGGAAGTGGTTTGGCCAGGTTCTGAGCCATGTTGATAAAATTGGAGAGTAAATTGTATCTTAGACAATAGTGTCATGAGACTGTAAAATGAAGTGGTTGATTATCTTGGTTAACCATCTGTCAAATACTATTGCTTTATTCGTTGCTTATATGTGGTTTAGTATATTTCTACTGGGCTGTGGCTCACCCTTTATGGGAACATCATTTTCAGGTTCAGGTGATAAGCAACCTCCCAGGACTTAGTTTGGAAGGATGCGGATTTTGAAGACTTGTCTTTAGTTATTTATTTTAAATAAGGTTACATGTAAACATTCAAGCCAAGGGCTTAACTTGTAAATGGGTTAATACTCATTCTTTTGTGTCCAAGTGTTAGCTTGGAAAGATGTAAGCCCTTAGGGCATTTATTTTGATGTTCCATGTAATGACTTTTAATAAAAGTACTCTGATGAATAATTCAAAAGATTCGTTTTCTTTTAATAATGCACGTTAATGTTATGTACATTATGGGTTTAATTTGAGGGCGTTACAATTATCGAATGGTTTTAATTTTTGTGTGGATAATATATACAATGTCTGATAAAATAAATAATTCAAATCATCAAAAAAAAAAAAAAAACCTGTGGTGAACTCCACGGACACAAATAACACCCTCCAATTTATATTCTGAACATGAATCGGAGAGAAGTCAAATCCATACAAGTATACCAAGCATTTACGAGTCTTTTCTAAATAAATTGTTGGGACAAATGTCAAATTAATTTTTGTAATAAAATAAATTCTGAATTTTTAATTTTGTCAATTTAAATATTAATCTTTTGATTTGTTTTCAATATAAACTATTTAGTTATTTTCATTAAGTAAAACAAAAAAGGTGTATTTTAGTCATTAAACTCAATAGAAATAATTATATTGAGTTTAATGGCTGAAATACTATTTTTTCGTCAATTTTAATTAACGAAAATAGCTAAATGGTTTATATTGAAACAAATCAAAAAATTAAGGTTTAAATTGATAAAATTAAAAATTCAAGATTTATTTTGTTATAAAGGTCAAACTCCATAACCTTTTTTATTTATTTTTTAATTACCCCTTGTGGGAGCCGGATAATTAGAATAATCAGAAGCGTACTCTAGAAAACAGATATTACACGGCTCTACCCTGCATGATAAGGACGCCGAATATAATAGACAGGACGAATGGATACTGAACTATGGAGCCGAGTAAATAAGAGGATAATGAGTGACAAGTGGGCCTGGCTACGAGGCCCAGGAAACAAGTATAAATAAAGGAACAACAGACTAAGAAAGATGTGTGAGAATTGTTGTGCTGAACTTAGAATAAAAGCATTTTTGTACGTTGAGACTGACTTGTCCGTCGGAGTGCTAATTCCGGCACCCCCGACCGGAGTGTTTATTCCTTTTCAGGTGACTAGAAGAGGATCACGAGCGTTCCCCAGGATCAGAAGAGTATTTCCAAACCACTTCTCCACAATTGGCGTTGTCTGTGGGAATACTCAAGCACATCCATGGCGAACGTGACGGAAGATCCTCCGACAGTCACTGTTGACCCTATACCGCAAGATGAGACCACTCCAACAAACTTGCTTGGAACAGAGACTATTGCCACAAGACGTGCCTTAAATTTCGCCTCACCCTCGACTTCAGAGCACGAGACAATGCAGGTGATCATGGAACAAGCAATGCAAAATGAACAGAGGTTGGAGAACATAATCGTTGAAAATGAATGTCTTCGTGAAAATTTGGCCTTGGAAATGGCGAAGTCCAAGCAAGCTGCGCGCCTAAATCCGGAACGATCTCCGAAGGCAGGTGGTCGACAACCTCGAGCACGACAAGACATTGATAGCGACTCCGACTCATTATCCCCGCAGTCCAAGAAGAAGGGACGACATGAAACCACTAGTTCTTCCGAAGAAAGTCCCCGTACAACGCACAAGCGAAGAAGGAATAGTTCGAACGAAGGCCAACACGATCCCTTCGTACGACGGATTGCAAAGGCTGCGCTACCTAAGAAATTCAAAGCACCGTCGTTCACCTTGTACGACTACAAATCAGACCCCACCGACCACATCCGCCATTACAAGCAAGCCATGACATTGCATGCAGACGACGAGGCCCTCATGTGCCGAATATTTTCCAGCTGTTTGGGACCATTGGCGGTCAGGTGGTATTATAAACTGGAGCTGGCTTCGATCAAAACCTTCCACCAACTACAAAAATCCTTCAGGGCCAGATTCATCACCAACGAAGTCCAGCCGAAGCAAGCCGACTCTCTCTGGGCAATGCAAATCCTGCCAGGAGAAACACTAAGAGCATATTCGGTGCGATACTGGGAATGCTTTAATCTTGTTGATGATGCTTGCAACGACTCCATGGCCATCACCGCCTTCAAAATGGTATTACACCCAGATAGTGCCCTCTGCAGTTCCTTGACCCGAAGACCCCCCAAAATAGTCCGGGGGTTGATGAAGAAAGTAGAGAAATACTGCAAAGTGGAAGATGACGCCTTGCGGGTTAAAGCCGGACACGGGGCCAACAAAACGGCCCCTCCCGAAATCGTTCAGCCAATAAGTTCCGCACCACCTCAGAGCCCTGAACCACGACAGCGAGCTAAATAAGACAAGAGACAGGATTCTCGCCGTTCCAGCAATCAATGCTCACACCAAGCAAATGAGCAACTGCAGGTCGATAGCACGCGCACAAAGCGCGCCGACAAGAAATATACGGAGCTGTCAGAGCCAATCAGCTCGATTATGTCCAAAATCCAACATCTTCCGTTCTTCAAATGGCCATCCAAGATGGTGGGACCTCCTGACATGAGAAGGCGGGACAGGCGTTGTGAATATCACAAAGATCACGGTCATGATACGGACAGTTGCTATGCCTTGAAATACCACCTTGAGGAATTGGTACAAGATGGTCGGCTCCAGTAACACGTCCGGAAGAGCACAATCAAAACTGTTGCCCTTCGGTAGGAGTCACCTCCCCTCGGCGTTATACATATGATATACAGCCTTCCAATGCTACGTACCATACACGCAATTCATTCAGCCTCCCAGAAGCAACGAACACAAACGAAATAGCCCCATGAAGCTCCGAGTATTATCTTTGACGATTCCGATCTTATCGACATAACACTCCCCCATATTGATCCATTGGTCATTGAACTACGCGTGATCCAATTTACCGTTGAACGCGTCCTCATAGACCAGGGGAGCACTTCGGAGGTCATGTATTACGAGACCTTCATCAAACTCGGCTTCAACGAATCAGACCTGTCTCCGGCTTCTCATCCATTATTCGGTTTCAACGCAAATCTGGAGTACCCGTTGAGGAAAATCACGTTACCCGTTCGGGCGGGCTCCCAAACAGTGGATGTGGAATTCTTGGTCATCAAGCTTCCTTCGCCATATAACCTCATCATGGGGTGAACTTGGTTGCATACTATTCAGGCCGTGCTAAGCACCCATCATCAGCTGCTACGCTTCCTGACCGAACACGGCGTTGAGCAAATCCGTGGTTCCCGGCAATCCGCACAAGCATGCTATCTCCTTTCTGGAAAAACACCAACGGAGACGCAGGTCAACTCCACTGAAGTGTCGAATCAAGATAGTCTCGACGATGTCGGACAGCTCCCTGACAAAAAGCCACGGAAGCTCTAGGAGATACCAGCAGCAGCCTCCCAAAGACGTATGCTCAACGCGTCCAGCTATGCCATTACACGCCGGGAAAGTTGCTCCTGAAGGTATTTCCGAATGATAGGAGGCCAGTTGATGGAAAATTAGGCACGCGGCCTTGCTCCTAACGCACTTGCGCAAATTCTATCATTAAACCTGACCTGTGGGGAATGATATTGGTTCCGAATGGCTCACCATGTATACTTTCCACTTCTGTAATGCAAAGATTCCTGTTTACTCACTGTGCAATCTAGCTCAAAAGTGTTCCAAATAAAGTCTCCGAATTTGGAGCCCCATCGGTGCATGACGTCTTTGGGCCGATAAAGCTTCCGGATTCGGAGCGTCCTTCGTGGATATCACGATTGGCCAAATAAAGTCTCCAGATTCAGAGCCCCATCGGCGCATGACGTCTTTGGGCCGATAAAGGCTTCGGATTCGGAGCGCCTTTCGTGGATATCACGATTGGCCAAATAAAGTCTCCGGATTCGGAACCCCATCGGCACATGACGTCTTTGGGCCGATAAAGCCTCTGGATTCGGAGCGCCCTTCGTGGATATCACGATTGGCCAAATAAAGTCTCCGGATTCGGAGCCCCATCGACGCATGACGTCTTTGGGTCAATAAAGCCTCCAGATTCGGAGCACCCTTCGTGGATATCATGATTGGCCAAATAAAGTTTCCAGATTTGGAGCTCCATCGGCGCATGACATCTTTGGGCCGATAAAGCCTCCGAATTCGGAGCGCCCTTCGTGGATATCACGATTGGCCAAATAAAGTCTCCGAATTCGAAGCCCCATCGACGCATGACGTCTTTGGGCCGATAAAGCCTCTGGATTCGGAGCGCCCTTCGTGGATATCACGATTGGCCAAATAAAGTCTCCAAATTCGGAGCCCCATCGGCACATGACGTCTTTGGGCCGATAAAGCATCTGGATTCGGAGCGCCCTTCGTAGATATCACGATTGGCCAAATAAAGTCTCCGAATTCGGAGCCAAATCGGCGCATGACGTCTTTGGGCATATAAAGTCTCCGGATTCGGAGCGCCCTTCGTGGATATCGCGATTGGCCAAATAATCTCCGGATTCGGAACCCCATCGGCGTAGGACGTCTTTGGGCCGATAAAGCCTCCAGATTCAGAACGCCCTTCGTGGATATCACGATTGGCCAAATAAAGTCTCCGAATTTGGAGCCCCATCGGCATATGACGTCTTTGGGCCGATAAAGCCTCTGGATTCGGAGCGCCCTTCGTGGATATCATGATTGGCCAAATAAAGTCTCCGAATTCGGAGCCCCATCGGGGCATGATGTCTTTGGGCTGATAAAGCCTCCGGATTCGGAGCGCGCTTCGTGGATATCGCGATTGGCTAAATAATCTCCAGATTCGGAACCCCATCGGCGTAGGACATCTTTGGGCTGATAAAGCCTTCGGATTCGGAGCCCCATCGGGGCATGGCGCCATTGGGCCCAAAGACTCCGGATTAGGAGCCCCATCGGCGCACGACGTCGACGTCTTCAGGTCGATAAAGCCTCCAAATTCGACTGACCAAATAATGTCACCGAGCGACGCTCACAGGCCGAGTAATATCCCAAATTCGGAGCGTCCTCCAAAATGAAAACATTTACACATCGAAGCAGGGATATGTAGGTTGAACCAGTACAACCGCATGAACAAGACAAAACGTTCAAGCGTTCAAAATAATGTGCTTAATTAAGCATTCAAAAATTCAGAATGAGATAAACTTTTAGAATGAAACATTTTATTCGATTAAACAGTAATTACAAAAAACGCAATCTGCGTTCAAAGCATTACAATATCTATTCTCATACGGCGTCACGTTGGTACAAGCGGCAGCGCCGAATCAACGCCCGCTGATCAGAGAGCACCCGCAACTTGAAATGCTTTGATCTGACCACGCTCGAATCCACGATTCACAACGATGATATAATCACCCTTGAGGTGAGGACCTTTGACACCATACACAACGTCAAGGCCAAGATCCAAGATAAGAAAGGAATTACCCACGAAAACTGTAATACTTAACGGTCGTGGCGTTACGTCGGCCTCATTTCTTGGTCGCGGTTGCGGAGAACTTCGCCATTGCTATTTCTCCCTTCTAGGTGATCTGCTTTGACGACTTAGAGGCTGACGTTTTTCCCTTTTTTTGAACGCCCTACCTCCCGCGCGAATGGGTTCTCTGCTATGATTCCTTGCAATGTCAAGCTCAGCCAAAGTTTGAGCTTCTCCTCTACTATTGAAGAAAAACTCCATTCAACATTCACACTTATCTAACCCCACGCAACAAGATTGTTTTAAATCCAGTCTGAGCGAAAATTCTAAGGCGATTTATTTCTAAAATCCTTGCAGTGGCCCTGAGGCGATTTCATTAACATTGAACTCCAAAAGACGGACGCCGAGCGATATTGGTCACAACCACTCTATGTATTAAATTTTCACTTTTTTGGAGTTAAAATAGCCTAATTATATAAACAGCAATTATAGATGGGCTGACTGTCTTCAGATTCGGAGCCCCTGGTACATGACACCTTTGTGCCAGTTAAGCCTCCGAATTCGGAACCTCATCGGCGCAAATTGACCTTGCGCGACGCCAAAAATATATTTAATGAAGAATGCTCATGATAAGCCGGCATATAACCGTTCGGAATTAAAATGCCTAGTTGATTCGAGCCGATCAATGTTTATACAATGGAACACATGCAAACACGTGTGTGCCGCATCAAAATTACAATGAAACATTTAAAATAGAACGTATTATTCAATCAGGCCATAATTACATAGTTATGAACGCGATCTGCGTTCAAACGTTACATTGAATATTTTTATATGGCGTCGCCCTCATCCTCACTCTGCTCGACTTCAAAGGTGGAAAACGGAAAATGGTTACGTTGGTACAGTGGCAATGCCGAATCGACGCCAGCTGCTCGGAAAGCTTCCTTGGCCTGAAGCGCCTTGATCCAACCATGCTTAAATCCACAATTTTCGCATCGGCAAACTTCCTCGGCGAGATTTTCCTTTGTCTTCTGTATCCCTACTTTTTAGCCTTCGTGGAAGCCTTTTTCATAGGCCCTTCCCTTCGCAGATTCCATCACAAACATGCTCGCCGTATCGCGATTGGCGAGCGCGGTACTGATAAGCCGCTGGGTGACCCTTTCTTCCACGATTGGGTTAGCCTGACCGACGGGTTGTGCCTGAACGGCCTTGACCTTCCTTAGCTCACGCTCAGCCGCTTCCCCGCAAGCCTCTAAACTTCAGATGCGTTCATCTCTCTTCTCTATTTCCCGGCGGGAAGCACGGAGACGCATGTCGATTTCGTAGGCGGTATAGAGCTCCTTCACCGTACCGTGAATGCCTTCATGAAACACTTCGAAGTCATGCCGACCTACCATCGACTGCTGGACCTCGGGAGGAAAAATCTATCAAGCAAATTCAACTGCCACACTTGAATCTCGAACGATCGAGTCCACATCTGTCATGGGCCTATTCCCCACGAAGACTACAAAACTCAATGGGCGTGGGTTCTCACCGGGCTCCCTTCCAGAATGGGGTTGCGGGGATTTGCCCTATGGTTCCTTGTCCCTCCAGGGCGACCTACTCCGATGACGAGGAGATTGACGTCTCTCCCAATCCCTCGAAATCCTACCTCCCGAGCGCGAAGGTTCGCCACTTCAATTCATGTCTCCTCCCAACTCAGCTAGCGTCCTCGCTTCTCCTTTGCTGTTAAAGAAAAGTTTATTCGACATTTGTGCTTGTTTATCCTTCATCAAAGACCTGGACTGAGTTGCTCACTGAGCATTTAAATAGGACCTTCATTCATTTACTCCCTACGAAGGCAACGCCTTCAAGGTAATGTCATTAATATCGAAACCTCAACAGCCCGAAGCCGACCGAGTCGTGCCCCCATCAAATAATATTATTAGGCAGTCTTAACTTTCGCAAGGGCAACTTCATGCCGCAGCCGCTTCACAAATACACTCCTCAATATTGTGTTATTCGGCATTTCAAATTCATGAACCAGCTGGGGCAAGGGCAGATCCATCAATCTATTCGGCTTGAGTGCCGCAGCCGCTTAGGAATACACTCCTCAATATTGTGTTATTCGGCGTTTCAAATTCATGAACCAGCTGGGGCAAGGACAGATCCATCAATCTATTCGGCTTGAGTGCCGCAGCCGTTTCACGAATACACTCCTCAATATTGTGTTATTCGGCGTTTCAAATTCATGAACCAGCTGGGGCAAGGACAGATTCATCAATCTATTCGGCTTGAGTGCCACAGCCGCTTCACAAATACACTCCTCAATATTGTGTTATTCGGCGTTTCAAATTCATGAACCAGTTGGGGCAAGGGCAGATTCATCAATCTATTCGGCTTGAGTGCTGCAGCCGCTTCACGAATACACTTCTCAATATTGTGTTATTCGACGTTTTAAATTCATGAACCAGCCGGGGCAAGGATAGATTCATCAATCTATTCAGCTTGAATGCCGCAGTCGCTTCACGAATACATTCCTCAATATTGTGTTATTCGGCGTTTCAAATTCACGAACCAGCTGGGGCAAGGACAGATTCATCAATCTATTCTTCTTGAGTGCCGTAGCCGCTTCACGAATACACTCCTCAATATTGTGTTATTCGGCGTTTCAAATTCATGAACCAGCTGGGGTAATGGCAGATTCATCAATCTATTCGGCTTGAGTGCCGCAGCCGCTTCACGAATACACTCCTCAATATTGTGTTATTCGGCGTTTCAAATTCATAAACCAGTTGGGGCAAGGGCAGATTCCTCAATCTATTCGGCTTGAGTGTCGCAGCCGCTTCACGAATACACTCCTCAATATTGTGTTATTCGGCGTTTCAAATTCATGAACCAACTGGGGCAAGGGCAGATTCATCAATGCCGCTTGACGAATTGATTTACTAGTCCTATTCGGCACCAAGAGTCGATTTACTTGTTTGAATAAACTGAAATTCAACTAATATAATGGCCAAGATTACACTGTTATCTAATCGATAGTTAGAAGGCACAATAGACAGTAATCATTTTATCCAAAGTAGTGAAAGGCAAAACCCTTCATTAATATCAAAATCTGCGTACAAGTAACAGTGAAACGGGAAGAAAATTTTCATTAATAAATTGAGCGCAGATAGTAACTAATTTATACATGAAAATTACCTTGAATTCACTAAACAAAAAAGTACATTGAAACTAAAGACACCAAATAAAACTAGAATGTCTCCCAGATCAATCCTCGGGATTAGACTCAAGTGGTTCAACGTCCACTTGCTCGTATGGAATTGGCAAGGCCAATGTAACTCCAGCGGCAGCAAGGGCTTTGAGCCACCCATGTTTGAATCCCCGATTCTCGAATTTGGGGACCTCATCTACGTATTCCTTCAAGGCGGCGCTCTTCCCAACTTCTAGCGCCGTAAAAGCTACAGATTCGAATTTTTCCTTGGCCGCCTTCAATTCTTCTAACTCGGCCTCTGCCTTGGAAAGTGCCTCTTGGGCTAACTTGAGCGACTCTTCGCTCGCGTTCACCCTATCCTCGGCTTCGGATCTGAGCTGGTCAGCAGTTCGAGCCCTCTTCTTTTCAGCTTCGGCTCGAGCACTTTCCATTACGGCTCTCATCGGCTCGAACTCGGCCCTGCTTCTTTCACCTTCAATTTCAAACTTTAAGCGGCCAATTCTTTCAATGGCATCACGCTGCCGGCGGCCTAGATCGGCTATCCTTCCAACCGTCTGTAAAACAAGTTTGGATCACCACATCAAGCAACATTGTATGCAAACCAAACCAAACGAGCAAAAAAGAAAGTATCGGATACATACCAAAAGGGCCGACTGGGCAGCGAACGCTATTGCCACCAAATCCGGCTCTTCTCGAAAGGTGGCCTTGTCAGCCGGTAGCAAAACTGAGGCGGCCAAGCTCAACGCCACAGCTGGATCCTTCATGGCAGATGCGTCAGAGGAGATTGGCGTGTCTTTGATCTTTAGTTGAACAACGAAAGGGACAACCACATCGGACTCCTCTAAGCGAGGCCGTTTGTTAGCAGGGCTATCCTCTAAGCCGACCTCTCCCTCGGCGGAACATTTTTCACCCCGCTCTTTTGAAACCAGCCGTTCTTTCGTAACCTGCTGTTCAGCCCCCTCCGTCTCGGCCACAACAACTTGAGTCGTTTCTTCTCCAGCAACCGGTTGTAAAGATTCAACCGGGGCAGGCTTAGAATGAGCTGCCTCAGCTTTCTTTCGGGCGGCCATTCGCTCGACATTTCTCTTTCACGCCATCTGCGTGAGATTTTCACCAACCATGCCTTCAGAAAAAGTGCCGAGTAGATCTCCCAAGTTTGTAAAAATATCTCCGAAGGAAAACTCCGCCCGACTCGAAGTGGACGGAGAGTTAGGCTGGTTAAGACCAGCTGCCGCGAACGCTGATTTCAGAGCTTCGTCGACCTCTTCGGCCTCCGCAGCGAACACCTTCATTAATTCGGCAACTACTTCGACCACCGGCTCTAAGTCTTGCTTCGAATCATAAGCTTCAAGACTAATTTGCCTGAGGGTCTTGAAGCTGGGGAAGATAAGAGCCGTAAGGTGTTGTTCGCCGGTTGGGATCGAAATGTCGTCCGCGGCCGAGAATGTTGTATAGGTAGGCTCATACCGTAGGAGAATATAGGCGGCTCTCCCTTGCTTATGTACGTTTAGACGGCCAAAGTACTTTAGTGCAATCTTAATTTCCGCAAGGACTTCATCGTTAGCCGAGGTCAGAATCCTCTTCAACTTATTGCCTGTAAAAACAAAGGGTTAAACTTCGAGAAAAAGCCGAATAAAAGAAAGATCAACAAATAAGGAGTTATACGGCAACCTGGTTCACCCCTCCGTCTGGGAATAGGGTCTAGGCGATCTTGTAAACAGTAGTGGTCCAACAAGGGAATCGACAGAGATTTCTGTCACAGTAACAGTAAACAGTAGGTGCTAAGGATGCCACAATACAATTCAGAATATAGGACATACATTCAATCGGTTAACAGTAATCAGTTTGGAAAACAGTACAGTTCAGTTGTTCAGAAGATAATCATTTCGAACATATCTTTACACAATCGTTACTCACAGAGTTTGGGCTACAGTATGCTAGAGCGTGTCTCCCCAGTCGCCAACCCTACACAATTAACAGATTAAACACACTAAGCTACACAGCTGGGAAAGATAATAACTTAATCCCTAATTTGCCTCGGTGTGTTCTACATCTATGTCCTCATTAAAATGTCTAAAACTAGGTCTAAGAATGCCTAGAATGGGATGACGATGCAAAGATGTACTTTGAAAAGCATTTTCAGATTTTTCAGAAAACAGGGTCATGCTCGAGCGTAGGTAACTCCGCTCGAGCGGACATACAGACAAAGGTACCCGCTCGAGCGTAGAATTACCCGCTCGAGCGTTATGCCAAAACAGTCAAAAGTGCTGGATGGGTGGAATCTCCGCTCGACGGACGCTCGACGCCCGCTCGAGCTTGAGACATATGCCTCCGCTCGAGCGCCCAATCCTCCGCTCGAGCGGATTGTAAAACAGTGCAGAGATACTGGATGCTCGGATTCCACGCTCGAGCGTCACTATCCTCCGCTCGAGCGGAAGTGCAGAATCTGGAAAACCCAGATTGCACCTCCAAGCCAAAAACCAAGTTTTAACAACTCAAAACTCGACCTCTTGGGCTGAATTTCCAGAAAACAATTGTAAACACATAGTTAAACATGATTCAAAACTAAATTTGAGAAATCAAAGCCCAAGGGTGTTTAATTCAAACCCAATTTCAAACCAATTTCATGAACATGGGGAACCTGCAAACATGCATGAATTCAAATCAATTCAAAGCTTCAATTTGATGCTCTAAGGAGCCAATTGTTTCCAAAACATGATGAAATCATGGACTTAAACATAATTGTGAACATGCATGCAACATTTTGCCATGAAAACAACTCAACATCTATAATACAACCATGCATGCAAGGATTGAGCTCCACTTCAACAACAATGAACCAAAACATGTCTTAGTTCTACAATGAAGCATGAATCATGCAAGAACTAGCTCAAACACATCAATAAAGGTTGATTTCTCTTACCTATGTCTTCAATTAAAGGCAAGGGAACTAGTTTAGCAACCACACTTCAATTTCCTCAAGCAATTCTACCAATGAACTCAAGATCAACTCACTTCTCTCTCACTCTCTATCTTGGTCGGTTGAGTCTACGGAAAGAGCTGATGAAATGTGTATGAAATGAGGCTCAAAGATGAATCAAGAAGTGGCCACTAAGGCTAGTTTGGTAAATAAGGCCAACTTAAGCAATTGATCAATATTTAATCTAATTTAATCATACCTAATCAGTTTTTAGATAAATACACCATAAAATCACATTAATTATGAGGATCATAAAACATCAATCAATTCCCGGTTCGGCCGCCGATAAGGCCTTCAATTAGCAGTTTAAACATAAAACGTGAACATATCAAATAAACAATCAAGTAGGTGGAATACAAATTAACATACATACTTAGTCAATTCAGTTCCAGTTTTCAGTCAGTCAATTCAGTACTTTAATCAGTTCAATTATCAGTCATAATCAGTTCAGTTTAACGGTAATCAATGTTTATCGGTAAGCAGTGGTGAGGGTTATTACAGTCTCCCCTCCTTATAAAGAGTTTAGTCCTCTAAACTCGAGTTACCTTCACTCTGGAAGAAAACAGGATTCAGTAAGAATAGTTCAGGATATCTTTTGGCCATGTCATCTTCCCTTTCCCAAGTGGCATACACGCCACCGTGGTTTTGCCAATCAACTTTTACCAGCGAGATTTCTTTGTTTCTCAGTTTCTTGATCCGTCTGTTTACAATCTGTATAGGTCGTTCCTCATAAGTGTAGTCATCACTCAGCACTACACGAGTAGGCTCTATTACATGGAAAGGATCCCGGAGGTAGTCTCTCAACATAGAAATGTGGAAGACGTTATGCATATGCTGCATTTCAGGAGGAAGCGCAACTTGATACGCCACCGGATTGATTTTCTCAATAATCTCATATGGTCCGACGTATCTCAGTGCTAACTTGCCTTTGACTCCAAAACGAGTCTGGCCTTTCATCAGTGTCACTTTCACAAATACGTGATCACCCACTTCATACTCTCTGTCTCGTCTTCTGACATCAGCATAACTCTTCTGTCTGCTCTGTGCAGTTTTCAATCTCTGTTGTATCAGTTTCACCTTCTCGGTTGTTTTATATACAATTTCTGGCCCAAGCAAAGGCCCATCTCCAACTTCTGCCCAGCAAATCGGAGATCTACATTTTCTGCCATACAATGCCTCGAAAGGTGCCATACCCATACTCGAATGGTAGCTGTTATTGTAGGCAAATTCAGCCAATGGTAAATGGCTTTCCCAGTTTCCTTGAAAATCAAGGACACACATTCTCAATAAGTCCTCCAAAGTCTGGATGGTCCTTTCTGACAGACCATCTGTCTGAGGATGATAGGCACTACTCAGTCTCAGTTTAGTACCCAATGCAGTCTGTAGGCTTTGCCAAAATCTCGATGTAAACTTCGAATCTCTGTCAGAAACAATGGGCACAGGTACTCCATGCAGTCTAACAATTTCGTCAATGTAGAGTATAGCCAATTTGTCCGCATTATAAATTGTCTTAACAGGTAAGAAGTGCGCAGATTTAGTCAGTCTATCAACAATAACCCAAATCGAGTCCATACCTTTACTGGAGCGAGGCAATCCCACTATAAAATCCATGGTGATATGTTCCCATTTCCACTCCGGTATGGGTAAGGGCTGTAATAAGCCTGTGGGTCGTTGATGTTCGGCTTTGACTTGTTGGCAATGAAGACATTTCGATACAAAATCAGCAATTTCTTTTTTCATTCCCGGCCACCAGAAATTCAGTTTCAGGTCTCGGTACATTTTCGTATTCCCTGGATGGATAGATAGTTTTGAGTTGTGGCCCTCTTGCAGAACTCTTCTTTTCAATTCAGAATCATTTGGTACACACAGTCTTTCTTGAAATTTCAGTACATTATTTTCAAATTTGAACCCCGGTCTCGGCTTGGACTCCCTTTCTTCGATGATCTTCTTCAAGAAGTCATCCTGTTGCTGTTTCTCTTTAATCTCTTCAATCAATGCAGGTTGAGCAGAAATGGCAGCTATTGTCCCACCTTGTTCTCGCAAAACAATTTTAATTTCAGACTTTTCAAGGTCGCAAAGCAACACCTTCTGTCCGGTGAGCAAATAGGCTAAATTCCCAATTGATTTCTGACTCAATGCGTCAGCAACGGTGTTGGCTTTTCCCGGATGGTACAAAATCTGTAGGTCATAGTCTTTAATCAGTTCTAGCCATCTCCGTTGTCTCATGTTCAGTTCTTTCTGTGTGAAGAAATATTTTAAACTCTTGTGGTCGGTATATACTTCACATGTCGCCCCATAAAGGTAGTGACGCCAGATTTTTCCATGCATGAACCTAATTATACAGAAATGCCTAATGCAACACATGAAAAGACCAAATGATTATTTAATAAAATAATGCGAGGATTAAATGGATGAACAATTTCAACTCAGGAAACAGAGGGATTTGGATCATCTGTATTCTGTCCATATTTCAACTCCATTCTCAGAGAGAGAGAGAGAGAGAGAGAGAGAGAGAGATGGATAGGAGAGAAGTGAAGGACGAAGAAGAAGAGCATGAGATTGTGATAGTCGGCGGTGGGATTTGCGGTCTTGCCACCGCCCTTGCTCTACACAAAGCAGATTCTCTTTGGTCAGTCCAGTCAAATGATGTCCCCTTTTGTGTTAACTGTGTCAATGGTAGGGCAATTTTGGAGAAATCTCTGACAAATCTTCTGTAATATCCAGCCAAACCCAAAAAGCTTCGGACTTCTGTCACGTTTGTTGGTCTAGGCCAGTTCACTACAGCTTCGATTTTCTGCGGATCAACAGAAATTCCATCTTTGCTAACAACATGCCCCAAAAACATAACATGATCAAGCCAAAATTCACATTTAGACAGTTTAGATAAAATTTCTGTTCTCTTAGGGTCTGTAGCGCAAGTCTGAGATGATGTTCATGTTCTTCTACACTTTTGGAGTAAATCAGTATGTCATCAATGAATACAACAATAAAGTCATCAAGGTACGGTTTAAAAATTCTGTTCATGAGGTCCATGAATGCAGCAGGTGCATTGGTAACTCCGAAAGGCATAACTAAAAATTCGTAATGTCCATACCTCGTTCTAAAAGCAGTTTTATCAATGTCATCTGATTTAACTTTCAACTGATGGTATCCAGATCTGAGATCAATCTTCGAAAATACTTTACCACCCTGTAACTGATCAAACAGGTCATCAATACGCGGTAATGGGTATTTATTCTTTACAGTTACCTTATTCAGTTCACGATAGTCAATGCACAGTCTCAGTGAGCCGCCTTTCTTATTTACAAACAAAACAGGTGCGCCCCACGGTGAAGTACTGGGCCTGATGAACTTTTTGTCTAATAGTTCTTGCAATTGCACCTTCAGTTCTTTCAGTTCAGTTGGAGCCATTCGGTAAGGAGCTTTAGATACTGGCTGTGTTCCGGGAACCACATCAACGGTAAATTCAATCTCCCTTTCAGTCAAATCTCCTGGAAGATTATCTGGAAAAACATCTGGGAATTCTCTAACTATAGGAATACAGTTCGCATTAGCATTATCATCAGTAGACATAGTCAATACAGAACACAGATATCCCTTACAGCCCTTTCTAATCAATTTTACAGCTTTCACAGATGAAATTAGATACGGGGGAGGTATTACTCCAACCCCATTAAACACAAATTCAGGTAGACCAGGTGGATGGAAAACAACTTGTTCCGTTACACAGTCTATGGTGGCATGATATTTCGTTAACCAGTCCATCCCCAATATAACATCAAAATGGTCAATGTTCAATGGCAGTAAATCGATAAACAGATATGCATCTCCAACAATGATTTCACAAGCAGCGTACATGTATGCACAGGTCATAGATCCCCCAACGGGTGATGATACAGCTAACAGATAATTCATAGGTTCTAAGGGTCTATTCAATTTACGCCAAAAAGCATGCGACACATAAGAATGCGTAGACCCCGAATCAATCAGTACATAAGCATTCTGAGTACAAATAGAGAGAATACCTGACACAACAGTCTCGGTATTCTGGACGTCTCCCGGTACTAAGGCGAACCCTCGGCCCTGCCTCATAGGCTCTTTCCCGGTAGCTTTGGGGTTCGATTTCGGTGTAACAGTTGATGCCGCTACGCTTGGTGTAGCTTTACTACTAGCTTGTGGAGCAGAGGGACAGTCTTTAACCATGTGGGCCACTTTGCCACACCTATAACAGGCTCCTGATATCTTGTAACAGACTCCCTTGTGATTTTTACCACATTCAAAACAGGGCGGTATTGTACGTTTTCCTTGACTAGACGTAGTCGTTGACCCCGTATTCTGTTTCTTGTCCAATGGACTATGCTTGCCTTTCTTAAACTTAAAATTCTGCCTTTTTCCTCGCTATTTAGGCAATGGCGTTTCAGTTTTCAGTGCTTCAATGTTTGATTCAGCCATCAAGGCTCTGTCAAGAACATTTACATAATTCGGTAGTTTTAGAACATTTATTCGGTCCAGAATTGCAACAAGCCTCCGAATTCGGAACCTCATCGGCGCAAATTGACCTTGCGGGACGCCAAAAATATATTTAATGAAGAATTCTCATGATAAGCCGGCATATAACCGTTCGGAATTAAAATGCCTAGTTGATTCGAGCCGATCAATGTTTATACAATGGAACACATGCAAACACGTGTGTGCCGCATCAAAATTACAATGAAACATTTAAAATAGAACGTATTATTCAATCAGGCCATAATTACATAGTTATGAACGCGATCTGCGTTCAAACGTTACATTGAATATTTTTATACGACGTCGCCCTCATCCTCACTCTGCTCGACTTCAAAGGTGAAAAACGGAAAATGGTTACGTTGGTACAGTGGCAATGCCGAATCGACGCTAGCTGCTCGGAAAGCTTCCTCGGCCTGAAGCGCCTTGATCCAACCATGCTTAAATCCATAATTTTTGCATCGGCAAACTTCCTCGGCGAGATTTTCCTTCGTCTTCTGTATCCCTACTCGAATCCTTTTTCATAGGCCCTCCCCTTCGCGAGCATGCTCGCCGTATCGCGATCGGCGAGTGCGGTACTGATAAGCCGCTGGGTGACCCTTTCTTCCACGATTAGGTTAGCCTGACCGACGGGTTGTGCCTGAACGGCCTTGACCTTCCTTAGCTCACGCTCAGCCGCTTCCGCGCAAGCCTCCAAACTTCAGATGCGTTCATCCCTCTTCTCTATTTCTCGGCGGGAAGCACGGAGACGCATGTCGATTTCGTACGCGATATAGAGCTCCTTCACCATACCATGAATGTCTTCATGAAACATTTCGAAGTCATGCCGACCTACCATCGACTGCTGGACCTCGGGAGGAAAAATCTGTCCAGCAAATTCGACTGCCACACTTGAATCTCGAACGATCGAGTCCATATCTGTCATGGGCCTATTCCCCACGAAGACTACAAAACTCAATGGGCGTGGGTTCTCACCGGGCTTCCTTCCAGAACGGGGTTGCGGGGATTTGCCCTGTGGTTCTTTGTCCCTCCAGGGCGACCTACTCCGACGACGAGGAGATTGACGTCTCTCCCAATCCCTCGAAATCCTACCTCCCGAGCGCGAAGGTTCGCCACTTCAATTCATGTCTCCTCCCAACTCAGCTAGCGTCTTCGCTTCTCCTTTGCTGTTAAAGAAGAGTTTATTCGACATTTGTGCTTGTTTATCCTTCATCAAAGACCTGGATTGAGTTGCTCACTGAGCACTTAAATAGGACCTTCATTCATTTACTCCCTACGAGGGCAACGCCTTCAAGGTAATCTCATTAATATCGGAACCTCAACAGCCCGAAGCCGACCGAGTCGTGCCCCCATCAAATACTGTTATTAGACAGTCTTAACTTTCACAAGGGCAACTTCATACCGCAGCCGCTTCACAAATACACTCCTCAATATTGTGTTATTCGGCGTTTCAAATTCATGAACCAGCTGGGGCAAGGGCAGATTCATCAATCTATTCAGCTTGAGTGCTGCAGCCGCTTCACGAATACACTCCTCAATATTGTGTTATTCGGCGTTTCAAATTCATGAACCAGTCGGGGCAAGGACAGATTCATCAATCTATTCAGCTTGAATGCCGCAGCCGCTTCACGAATACACTCCTCAATATTGTGTTATTTGGCGTTTCAAATTCATGAACCAGCTGGGGCAAGGACAGATTCATCAATCTATTCTTCTTGAGTGCCGTAGTCGCTTCACGAATACACTCCTCAATATTGTGTTATTCGGCGTTTCAAATTCATGAACCAGCTGGGGCAAGGGCAGATTCATCAATCTATTCGGCTTGAGTGCTGCAGCCCCTTCACGAATACACTCCTCAATATTGTGTTATTCGGCGTTTCAAATTCATGAACCAGCTGGGGCAAGGGCAGATTCCTCAATCTATTCGGCTTGAGTGCCGCAGCCGCTTCACGAATACACTCCTCAATATTGTGTTATTCGGCGTTTCAAATTCACGAACCAACTGGGGCAAGGGCAGATTCATCAATGCCGCTTCACGAATCGATTTACTAGTCCTATTCGGCACCAAGAGTCGATTTACTTGTTTGGATAAACTGAAATTCAACTAATATAATGGCCAAGATTACACTGTTATCCAATCGATAGTAGAAGGCACAACTGACAGTAATCATTTTATCCAAAGTAGTGAAAGGCAAAACCCTTCATTAATATCAAAATCTGCGTACAAGTAACAGTGAAACGGGAAGAAAATTTTCATTAATAAATTGAGCACAGATAGTAACTAATTTATACATGAAAATTACCTTGAATCCACTAAACAAAAACGTACATTGAAACTAAAGACACCTAATAAAACTAGAATGTCTCCCAGATCAATCCTCGGGATTAAACTCAAGTGGTTCAACGTCCACTTGCTCGTATGGAATTGCCAAGGCCAATGTAACTCCAGCGGCAGCAAGGGCTTTGAGCCACCTATGTTTGAATCCCCGATTCTCGAATTTGGGGACCTCATCTACGTATTCCTTCAAGGCGGCGCTCTTCCCAACTTCTAGCACCGTAAAAGCTACAGATTCGGATATTTCCTTGGCCGCCTTCAATTCTTCTAACTCGGCCTCTGCCTTGGAAAGTGCCTCCTGGGCTAACTTGAGCAACTCCTCGCTCGCGTTCGCCCTATCCTCGGCTTCGGATCTGAGCTGGTCAGCAGTTCGAGCCCTCTTCTTTTCAGCTTCGACTCGAGCACTTTCCATTACGGCTCTCATCGGCTCGAACTCGGCCCTGCTTCTTTCACCTTCAGTTTCAAACTTTAAGCGGCCAATTCTTTCAATGGCATCACGCTACCGGCGGCCTAGATCGGCTATCCTTCTAACCATCTGTAAAACAAGTTTGGATCACCACATCAAGCAACATCATATGCAAACCAAACCAAACGAGCAAAAAAGAAAGTATCGGATACATACCAAAAGGGCCGACTGGGCAGCGAACGCTATTGCCACCAAATCTGGCTCTTGTCGAAAGGTGGCCTTGTCAGCCGGTAGCAAAAATGAGGCGGCCAAGCTCAACGCCACAGCTGGATCCTTCATGGCAGATGCGTCAGAGGAGATTGGCGTGTCTTTGATCTTTGGTTGAACAACGAAGGAGACAACCATGTCGGACTCCTCTAAGCGAGGCCGTTTGTCAGCAGGGCTATCCTCTGAGCCGGCCTCTCCCTTGGCAGAACGTTTTTCGCCCCGCTCTTTTGAAACCAGCCGTTCTTCCGTAACCCGCTGATCAACTCCCTCCGTCTCGGCCACAACAACTTGAGGTGTTTCTTCTCCAGTAACCGGTTGTAAAGATTCAACCGGGGCAAGCTCAGAACGAGTAGCCTCGGCTTTCTTTCAAGCGGCCATTCGCTCAGCATTTCTCTTTCTCACAATTTGCGTGAGATTCTCCCCTGCCATGCCTTCTGAAAAAGTGCCGAGAAGGTCTCCCAAGTTTGTAAAAATATCTCCGAAGGAAAACTCCGCCCGACCCGAAGTGGACGGTGAGTTAGGCTGGTTAAGACCGGCTGCCTCAAACGCTGATTTTAGAGCTTCGTCGACCTCTTCAGCCTCGGTAGCGAAGTCCCTCGTTAATTCGGCATCTACCTTGATAACCGGCTCTAAGCCTTGCTCCGAATCAGAAGCTTCGAGACCAATTTGCCTAAGGATCTTGAAACTGGGAAAGACAAGAGCCGTAAGGTGTTGTTCGCTGGTTGGGATCGGGATGTCGCCCGCGGCCGAGAACGTAGAGTAGGTAGGTTCGTACCGCAGGAGAATATGGGCAGTCCTCCCTTGCTTCTGAATGTTTGGACGGCCAAAGTACTTCAGTGTAGTTTTAATGTTCGCAAGGACTGCGTCGTCAGCCGAGGTCAAAATCCTCTTCAACTTATTGCCTGCAAGAAAAAAGGGTAAGGCTTGGAGAAAAAGCCACATAAAAGAAAGATCAACAAACAAGGAGTTACACGGCAACCTAGTTCACCCCTCCGTCTAGGAATAGGGTCTAGGCAATCTTCGCCTTCGCCGAACTCCCAGTTGCCTCGGACATTGACCATTACGTCGTCAACTCGTTTGCCAGAGCTGGCAAGCATCGTTACCAAGTGATGGTCGGTGTCCTTGGCCTTGAGAAAGTAGCGCCCGAGCCGACCAGAGGATTTGGCTAAAACATAGCAGTGTCGAATCGCCGGAATGCCAAGGTTGATCCTGAGACGCCAGTTCAACTCTATGATGCCCATTACGATTTGAAAAAAATTCACATTGGGTTGCGAAGAAATCAGACTCCAATAGCGGAGGATGGCCCTGAGAAATGGGTGTAGAGGAAAGCGAACTCCACCCTCCACAATAGACAGGAGAGGGAAGACGATTGTATTTTGGTCGTCCCTCTCTATGTCAAGGGTATTGTCCGTTACCAGAGAAAGATGGACATCCTCAGGGATAAAAAAATGTCTTCGGAACCAAGAAATTCGACCCTCGGAAAGGAGGTCTTTCAAATGCTTAGCCATTCTAGTGAGGACTCAAGGATATTCTAAATGAAAAATAAAAATGGAAAATAGGATTGCAAGGAGAAGAGAAGAAAACTTACGAAAGGCAAAGGAGAGAACGGATAGGAGTTGCAGAAAACGCATCGAAGAAGAAATACCGACTGGCAGTCCAGGAGGTTCAAATATTTGAAAAAGCATGTTTTCGAAGGGACTTAAGTTTCAAATCGTAATAAATGCAAGAGAACCACGAATGGGGCGGGAAAGCGTTACAATGACCAAAAAACACGTACGCGTTCTGACACGCATCGGGAAGAGGATTAACTGCCGAATTTTTGACTTCTAGCCAAACACGCCGACTAACTGATGCTAGTAGGGTGTTTGGGGGGCAATTATGGGAGCCGGATAATTGGAATAATCAGAAGCGCACTCTAGAAGACAGATATTACACGGCTCTACCCTGCATGATAAGGATGCCGAATATAATAGACAGGCCGAATGGATACTGAACTATGGAGCCGAGTAAATAAGAGGATAATGAGTGACAAGTGGGCCTGGCTACGAGGCTCAGGAAACAAGTATAAATAAAGGAACAACAGACTAAGAAAGATGTGTGAGAATTGTTGTGCATAACTTAGAATACAAGCATTTTTGTACGTTGAGACTGACTTGTCCGTCGGAGTGCTAATTCCGGCACCCCCGACCGGAGTGTTTATTCATTTTCAGGTGAGTAGAAGAGGATCACGAGCGTTCCTCAAGATCAGAAGAGTATTTCCAAACCACCTGTCTACACCCCTAAAATTGATTATCTATATAATTTGATCATTTTATATAGTAGGTATGAAAGGGAAATGTCTCTTACATGATTTGATTTGTTTTTTTGTTTTTTTTAAATATTGCAGCATGGACTAAAATTAATTGTTGAGCTTAATAACATATGAGTAATTTAGTGTAACCATTGATGATTTGGCATAATTTATTAAGTTTTCAACTCGAGAGAGCAGTTAGGTTTAGTGGGCTCATTTTGGGATTGAACTATGTGATTCGAATTGTTTACTTTTTAAGATTTATTAAGTTAATATTTATAATAAAAATAAAGATGAACGAATATCAGTAGCTATATGTTTGAATTATATTTGTATTAAAAATATGTACGAGAAATATAATTTCAAGAATATTTATAAATTTTTTATAATATAAACGCGACTTAAATATATAATTACTAATGTCTGATCATCTTGATTTTTTATATGAATATTTTACTAAACAAATTTTAAAAAGTTAATAATTTGAATTACCAAAATCAATCCAGAATATGCGTACCAAATTTCAAAAAAAAAAAAAGAGTCTACTTTAGCCATTAAACTCGATAAAAAATGGTATTTAGACATTTTATTTACAACTACCTTAATTTTAATGGCTAAAATAGTACCTTTTTTTTTATCAATTTTACTTAACGAAAATAGTTAAATGGTTTATATTGAAACAAATTCAAAAACTAAGATTTACTTTGTTGTAAAGGCCAAACTCTAATTTATTTTTTATTTTTTTTTATTTTTTTTTAACAACCCCTAAAATTGATTATCTATATAATTTGATTATTTTATATAGCAGGTATGAAAGGGAAATGTAGGGGTGAGCATGGTTCGGATTGGACCGGATTGAGATAAAACCAGAACTAATCTGTTATCTACGGTTCCTGAAAAATTGGAACCAATCCAATCCGCTTAAATCATGGAACCAATCCGAACCAATCCATTTAAACACGGATTGGATCGGTTTAGGACCATGGATTCACATAATTAAATAACAAAAAAATATATATAACACTTTAATTTCATAAAAACATAAACATAGCGCTATATTAATTCCACAATAGTAACATGTCTTTCTATAATAGCGACATATTGTTCTAGAATTTAAACAACCATAAACAAACTGGTTTCATCATAAGTATCTAGACCATTACAAATTAAAACTAAAAACTAACAAACAAAAGTAATAAAAGAAGATATTATGTGGGTTTAGATTTGAGTTTAAGTTTTATATGGAATAAGAGAAGATACTATGGGAGAGGATGTATAATAAAAATATAGACTATTTATACACGGTCCAGATCGGTTCCAATCCGGAACCATGGAGTTCAATCCGGGATCAATCCGTGGACTATGGATTTTTAATTCTTTAATCCGGAACTGAACCACGGATTCAAAAAATCAATCCAAACCTACCTGATTGGACTGGACTGGATCGGATTACGAATTTCACGGATTCCTTGCTCAGTCCTAGGGAAATGTCTCTCGCATGATTTGATTTGATTTTTTTTTTTAAATATTGCAACCTTGACTAAAATTAATTGCTCAGCTCAATAACGTATACATTGGTTTTCAATCATAAAAAACATGTCATCACGGATTTCAACTTGGGAGAGTGGGTTTAGTGGGCCTATTTTGCGATTGGACTCTGTAATTTTTCAAACTAATCGAGTATAATATTTATAAAAAAATAAAGATGAATGGATATTAGTAGCTACATATTTGAATTATATTTTTATTAAAAAAATGTACGAGAAATATAATTTTAAAAATATTTATAGTTTTTTTATAATATAAATGCGATTTAAATATATAATTACCGATGTCTGATAACATTGATTTTTTGTATGTGTGTGAGTGAATTTCTGACCACACTGCCAACTCAGTATTCAGCTGGAAAGCACTGGCAGAATAGATGGCGCCTGAATGACTTGCAACAGAAAGAAGAGACTCTGGCGGTAGTTCGTCCACCCGGGGGCACTCCGATAATTAAGTCAGTAATCAAATATCTCTCAAAGACAATCAATAGTGCTTAACTCACTGTTCTGAGTATAAATTGCGTACCTTAGACCCATCGGGGGTGCCTCTCTTTTATAGCCAACTCAATCCTAGTTGAATTAGAAGCCTAGCTTCAATGGACTTCCACCTGGTGCTTATCCTAGACTCTCCAAGAAATAAAGATAAACTCCCTAAGAGTGTTATCCTTATCCATGCTGAAGTCCTTCCTTATTCTAGGACTCTTGTCCTTTATCCGCTTATCTCGGATTTTGATATTTTCGGAGATAACCTCGGCCTAGCCGAGATCACCTCGGCGTCACGTCCAGGACATGTGGCACCTCGGCTAACACGTCGGCGTCACCTTGGCCACGTATTGGTACCCAGAAAATATATCCCCACAACTGCCCCCTAGGTTCTATTACCTCGGCATCCTGAGGTGATGGAACCTATATTGTGAATGTCGGCTATCTTTCTGAACCATCCTTGCTTTATTTAAACCAAGAACTCCAAGAGTTTTATCACGCGTATGAGCTATCACGCAAAATAGATCAACCGTTTCTGCCATGTGTCTTCCCCTCACTGGGTCGTACTTGATACGCGCCTGCAAGTCGTCTTGTGTCTGGGTGTGCCGTCTGACAAGCACGTCGCCCTAGACACATTGATGGTATTTTGCCGCCATTCTCCGCGTTTTGATCAAAATCAATTCTCTCTCTCCATTTCTTCACTTTTTGCATTATCGTTTCTGGAGAACCCATCTTTTTCTCTCTCTAATCCTTCTTTGCTCAAGCTTTTCTAGCTCTGCAACTTGCTCCGTTCACCTCTTCCGGCGTGATTTTCACCGCTCCGTCGTTTTTGTAACTGTCGTCTGACTTCGGCGATCCCCACACCGGCCTCACTTTTTCTGGTAAGCCACCGTTCCTCATAGTTTCAGTTCTTTGATTGTACCTCGAACTCTGTCATTTTTGCGAACTTACTTATGTCTTTGATTAGTTTAATCTGTTCATGTATTTGAGTATGGTTGCTTCACGATTCTGTTTTTGCCCAATCCTTTCTTGAGCATTCACAAACTACTCACACATTCGTTCACTTTTGCCATTGTTTTTGGCTTTGTACCCTTGCACACACTCTGTCACAGTGTTCTTGGTAGTTCATCACTGTTCTTGATTCTGAAACACGTTCTTGTTTTCTATTTTCTGTGTCTTTTCCAGATTCGTGCCTTCAATCTTTGTTTCTATAGATTTAGGTTTGGGATTTGCCCTAGAACACACTAATCTTAGGAAAAACTGAAATGAATCCCTGTTTGATCTTCACGAATTCTTACCCCAGCGTGAATCTTAGGTTTTGCCGAGGTCTTCTGAACCTTTATTTTCAATCCGTACACCTTCCCCCTAAGTCGACGTCATGGGTATGTGGAGGCATAGGGTAGATACCCCGACCAAGTTAGAATACTTTAGGCGAGAGTTTTCCATCCCTACCGACGTCCATCTGAGGTTGGCTAGGAAGGATGACTCCATTATGCCCACAACTGATTCTATGCCTTTCCCTGTTGTAGCTTTTATCAAGTGCGGTCTTAGGCTCCCACTCGACATCCTCTTTCGTGAGATAATCCACTACTATAAGTTGAACCCAATGCAGCTTGCCATCAATTCCTACCGAGTCATAAATGGTATAATAGCCGTAGCCAAACAAGAGAACGCTAGGGTCACCTTAGCCGACATCCAATACTGCTACACCATGTGTGGCCTCAAAAAAGATACAGGCTATATTTACTACCTTAAACTGAGGTCTACATAGTACAAAATTGTGGCCGACCTCCTAGACTCCAACAAGGGAGCTGGAGATGATTACTTCATTACCTCGGGGAACTAGGAGTTCGCTCCAGATGAGAACCTCCACTTCTACCCTGTTCCTGGAAAGGTTTTTGTATAGGGTAATGGTAAGAGCTCGGTGTTTATACTTACTTGCTTTTAAAGTCTTCAATACTTCATTTATTCTAATGTCTGTTTTTCTTGCAGCTCTTCCCCAACCTGAAAAAGGCTTCCGCAAGTCCTTTTTCCCCAGGAAGGGTTTGAAGAAGCTGCTGGACTTGCCAGTTCACAAGCGCAGAGCCCCTTTGGTACTCAACTTTATCCCGACCTATAAGTTAGTACTCCCCGACGTCCCGAAAAAGAAGAAGAAGAGTCAGTCTCCTCCGTATGCCACTATTCCTCCAACAGCCTTATCATCTCGGCCAGATCAAGGGTTAACTTCAGATGCAGCAGAGTAGCCATCCACCTCTGCTCCACAACTGATCTCTCCATCCCAACGTCTCTGCCGCCGCCGCCGCCTCCGACGACGACGACGACGACGAACTGTTTTTGCTGCTGAGATGGGCCACCAGAAAGCAGTCGCTAAAGACCTCTTGGCCAACATCCCTGATGCAATCGACGTTCAACCAGCACCAACTCAACCTCCAAAGCAAAAACAAAAAAGGCTGAAGAAGGCTTAGCCAAAGGCAACGATGACTCAGGTTGATACTGAGGACACCTTGCCAATTTCCAAATTGGCTTCGAGCGAGAAAACCCCTTCTGCTGCCGAAAAGAGACCCGCCGAGGCCGAATCATCCCAATCAACTCGGTCAAAGAGGCCGAGGTCCGAGTCTACCACGACCTTGGGGCCAACGAAATTAGATGCCCCCTGGGCTCCTCCCATTACTTTGGAGGACAGGCCAGTCATAGTGGATGATAGTGCCGATGACGTTAACGTCGACGTTGCCCTTAGCACAGCTTTGCTCTTTCCTGGAGACCTCGACCGAAATGCCGAGATGAGCGAGTACGAAAACTTTGCTCTGATGCTCCAACGTTCTGTTCAGGTAAGTCTTCACATTTGGTATCTTTTCTTTCTTTTTTATACTTGGAAAATTTTCTAATAACTTCTGCTCTTTCCATTTTTCTTCAGGCAGTCCAACACGCCCATTCCTTCTCAATGCAATCCTTTGAGACAAGGAAGGCGTTGGCCAACAAGATGAGGGAGGCCTCTGGTCTGCAGAAGACCCTAAAAAAGACTAAGGCCAAGATGAAAACTTTATCAGACTAGGTTGAGGCAGCCGTCAAGGCCAAAGATGAGGCCGAAGAGAAGGCAGATGCTGCTGATACCATAAATAAGGTTCTTAAGGCCCAGAAGAAAGAGGCCAAAGAGAAGATAGCCGAGGCCCAAAAGGAACTAGAAGACGCCTTGGCCACCAAATCTGCCGAGATCAAGGCCGCAGATGAAAAGGCATACGCTGAGGGGGTGGCCGATGTCACGGCGGACTACGAGCGTTAGGTGAAGCAGGCATGTAACAAGGGTTTCACTATTGGTTGGATGGCTTTACTGAAAAAGCTCGAAGTCCCTGAGGACTCCCCCCTCAGGAACACCGACGTCCTCGCCCTGCCATTTCCTCAAACTCCAAGCCAATCCGACGACAATTCTGGGTCTGAGGAGGAGGCTTTGGTGAGGAAGTCAAAGGAAGCTGCTGGGGCCAAGTCCCCTCCTCAAAATGAGCAAGTCCTGGACTTGACTCAAGATGAGGAGGGTAAGGAGGTCTCCAAGGATGCTACTCCTGAGAAGGCAATATCAGACGTGCCTATCGCCAACAAGAGCCTCGATCAAACACTTCAAGAAATAGATGCCGAGCTCGCAGTTGAAAAGGCAGCCGACATGTCTTCTCAGCAGTCTTCTGGGCTCCTGACCCAACCCACTAGTGGCACTGAAGAATCTTAGTTTGATGTTCTCTTTCTTTTTTCTGTACCTTGTATTTTTATTTATTTTCCTTTGAAACAATGTAAGCCCTCCATGTGGCCGATGTGCCTTCTTTTGAATGTTAATATAGCTTCCATTCCTGAATGCTTGTATCTTTATCTTCCCTTTACTGTTTTTGTATGACTTTCATACTTAGAATAATTTTGTGTCTTCAATATACACCTTAGTCTTGTGCAATCTTCTCGGGGTGATACACCTTGGTTATACAAACCAATGGTTTACCTCGGCAAGTACATAAGTGCCTTTCTTGGTATAGCCTTGTTCTCAACTTGTAAATTTTTTACAAAATTTCAACAAGTGTTAAACATGATCTCGGTCTAACTTCAACTTATAAATTTTTCTCAAATTTCAACAAGTGTTAAACATGATCTCGGTCTAACTTCAACTTGTAAATTTTTCACAAATTTCAACAGGTGTTAAACATGATCTCGATTTAACTTCAACTTGTAAATTTTTCACAAATTTCAACAAGTGTTAAAACCATTTTCCAACTCTCTGCCCCCTAATGTGAACTTAAGTTCCACTTGGGTTCTCATTACACATGTATTCTGGAAACGTCATCAACTATCTTATCAGTCACAAAAAAATCAAGCTTTATTTATTACTTCGGCTAATAACAAAGAACAAGAAAATTTAATGATAAAAAAACTTAAGATTGAAAGTATTCCAGGGCCTTGGCAACTCTTTGCCCTCATTATCTTCAAACCGATATGCCCCATTGCCCAGTATCGAGATGATTCTGTAAGGTCCTTCCCAATTTGGGCCAAGCTTACCCTCTCTGGGATCCTTCTTGTTGCCGACGACTTTTCTCAAGACGAGGTCGCCGATTTGAAACTCCCTTGGGTTGACCTTTTCATTATAAGCTCTGGCAAGCTGCGAGCTGAATTGTAGCTCTCTCCCTTCTTTCTTCTAGAAGATCCAGATCTCGGGCTAAGAGTACATCATTAGTCCCGTTCTCTACTCCCTGGGTTCTGATCCCTGGGATGCCGACTTCAAGAGGAATGACTGCTTCTGTGCCACAAGCCATGGCAAATGGGGATTCCCCAGTTAATCTTCTCGGCGTAGTCCGATATGCCCAGAGTACACTTGGCAGTTCATCCACCCACTTTTCCTTTGCTGCTTGCAGCCTCTTCTTAATCCCATCCAAGATGACTTTGTTGGATGCTTCTGCTTGTCCATTGCTTTGAGGAAAACTTGGAGTGGAAAAATAATTCTTAATTTTGAACTTTGCATAGAAGCTCTTGATTAGTTTACTGTCAAACTGTGTTCCATTGTCTGCAACTAGTGCTCTTGGGATCCCAAACTAGGTGATGATGTTCTTCCATATGAAACTCTTCACATCCATGTCTCGAATCTTGGCAAGGGGTTCAGCTTCTATCCACTTGGTGAAGTAATCTGTTGCTACCAGCAGGTACTTCCTTTGCCTAGTTGCTTGAGGTAGTTGTCCAACGAGATCCATGCCCCATTGGGCAAACGGCCAAGGACTGGATACGGGGTTTAGGTCTGCTGCTGGTTGGTGTATCAGAGGTGCAAACCTTTGGCACTTTTCACACTTCTTGACATAGGCCTCTGTATCTTTCTGCATGTAGGGCCACCAACATCCCTGGGTAATGGCCCTATGAGCAAGTGATCTGCCCCCAGTGTGGCTTCCACATGTTCCTTCATGTATTTCGTATAAAAAATCTTCAACTTGTAAAGGACGTACACACCTCAAAAGGGGTCTAGTGAAGGATCTTTTGTGGAGATGTCCCTCTGCTGTCAGATTGAATTTTGCCAACTTCAATCTGATCTTGTGTGCCTCTTTGTGGTCATCTGGCAGTTTTCCTTCTTTCAGGAATGCTACTATTACGTCCATCCAGCTTGGTCCCATGTCCACGCACATTGCTTCACGCTTTGTGGTCAGTGGTTCAATACTCGGGCCCGACAAGTAGTCGACTATTATCGTCCTTGCTTTCCCAGATTGTATTGCACTAGCCAGATTGGCCAGGGCATCGGCGTGACTGTTATCATCTCGGCTAATCTGTTGTAACTTGAAATTCTGGAACAGGGCCATCAATCTGCCGACCTCTTTCGCATAGGCCGACGTCCTTTCATCTCAAGTTGCGAACTCGCCTGTTGTCTGGTTAACTATAAGCTAGGAGTTACAGAAGACTATTACCCCATCTGCCTCTACTGCTACTGCCAGTTTTATTCCTGCAATCAGTGCTTCATACTCTGCTTCATTGTTTGAGGCTTTGAACCCCAAATGAATGGATTGCTCTAGTATCTGTCCATTTGGGGATACCAGTACTACTCCTGCCCCCGTTCCTTGTTGGTTTGAACTCCCATCAACAAAGAGTCGAAAGGAGTCGCCAATGTAAATGCTATAGGGCCTTAGTTTTTCTTCTTTCCTTTGTTCGGTTGCTCTCGACTGGGCTCCTCTTTGCTCGCTTGGACACGGTTCACCTCGGCTCAACGGAGCCCGATGTATGTTGGCTCTTGGAGTGAATTCGGCCACAAAGTCGGCCAAGACGTGGTCTTTGATTGCCGTTCTGGGTTTGTACTCTAGGTCGTCCTGGCCCAAGGCCACTGCCCATCTGGCTATTCTTCTTGTCAGATCTCCCTGTTGCAACAGGGACTTCAAAGGGTGTTCAGTTAGCACCACAATTCTGTGGGCTTGAAAGTAATGGTTCAGTTTCTTTAGAGCCATTACTAATGCCAGCGCCAACTTCTCTAGGGGTAAATACCTGGTTTCTATATCAGCCAGGGTTTTGCTTACATAGTAAACAACCCTTTGCTCTCCTTTTTCTTCTCGGATTACCACTGTGCTTACTGCGTGCTCTGAAACTACTAAGTACAGGAACAACTCCTATCCAGGTTTTGGATTTGAGAGAACTGGAGCCGTGGTCAAATACTTCTTTAAGTCGGCCAGGGCGACATCGCACTCTTCTGTCCATAAGAAATCTGTGGCCTTTTCACGAAGCTGAAGAAGGGTTTACATTTGTCAGAGCTCTTGCTTATGAACCTGTTCAGGGCTGTAGCCCTTCCAGTCAGCATCTGCACTTGTTTTGCCGACGTCGGGCTCTTCAACTCAAGGATGGCCTTAATCTGATCTGGGCTATCCTCAATGCCCCTTCTGGTCACCAGGTATCCCAAAAACTTACCAGATCCAACTCCAAATGCACACTTCGATGCATTGAGTCTGAGCCGATATGTTTTAAGGATGTCAAAGACTGCTTTTGGGTCAGCCAGATAACCCTCAGGTTCCTTGGTTTTCACGACCATGTCGTCGATGTAAACTTCCACTGTTCTGCCAATCAGATGTTTGAACATCTTGGTTACCAATCTCTGGTAAGTTGCTCCTGCATTTTTCAACCCAAAGGGCATCACTCTGTAACAATACAGTCCTTTTGGGGTGATAAACACAGTCTTCTCCTCATCTGGCGGGTCCATTGCTATCTGATGGTACCCCCTGTAGGTATCCAGGAAGCTCATCCTTCCATGCCTTGAAGTTGCATCCACCAGTTGGTCAATCTTGGGTAGGTGGATGCCTGTCTTTGGGACAGGCCTTGTTCAGGCTGGTAAAGTCCACGCAGACCCTCCATTTACCATTCTTTTTCATCACCACCACCGTATTTGATAGCCATGTCGGGTAATTTACCTCTCGAATGGCTCGGGCCTCCAGAAGTCTATCTGCTTCCTCTTCCACTGCTTCAACATGCATCAATGTCGGTCTTCTTGCCCGTTGGATTACTGGTTTGGCCGACTTGTCTACGTTCAGTTTATGGTAAGTGACCTCGGGGTCAACGCCTGACATTTCGTAAGGCGTCCAGGCAAATACTTCAATGTTTGCTCTCAGGAAAGCCTCTAGTTTTTTTTCCTTTTTTTCGGCTAAGCCCGAGCCGAGAAGAAAGAAGCGTTCTTCGTCTCCCTGCTAGACGAGGATTTTCTTTAGGGCTTCTTCACCCTTCTCGGCTGGCTCATTGCCGACATCCACTAGGACCTCCACATCCTCGTCTTCGATCTCTGCCCTTTCTGGCTCTCGTATGCTACAGGTGGATTTCATTGCTGCTATGGAGCAGTTTTTTGCCTGCAGTTGATCTCCTCTGACCTCTTCTATCCCATGTTCTGTTGGGAACCGCAATAGTTGATGCAATGTTGAGGGAACAACCCCCATTGCATGCAACCATGGCCTTCCCAGGATAATGTTGTAAGGGGGAGGGTGTGTCGATTATAGTGAATTTTGTCTTTATCTTCTTGGTGCCGGCCTGCACTTCCAAGCTTACCGCTCCTAGTGGCCATGTCGGCGTTCCATTGAACCCGACCATTGGGCCATTGGATTGCTCCATATCGTCTGGGTGAAGGCCAAGCTCCTTGAAACATCTGACATACATTATGTCACAAGAGCTGCCTTGGTCAATTAGGATACGCTTTACTTGGCACTCCCCAACTTGGAGGGATACTACTAAGGCATCATTATGTGGATGCTGGACCATCTCTAAGTCGGCTTCGGCAAAGGTCACCATTCGTCTCTGGCACTCCTCAGATCGAGGTATTTTTTTCTTGACATGTACCACCGAGGTCTTTTCTTCCTGACCTGGTACATGTGCTACAGGTGCTTTACCTTCTGGGTCTCCCCCTGTATTTTGTTTTCGTTGACCTTCGAGTGAATTACATTAATTACGCGAGGTCCGCCTGCCTGCGGTTGTTGTGCTGAGGGGGTGGAGCTGTTGGTGCCTGAGGAAGTCTGGCTTGCTCTTCCCTTATCCTGGCCTCATCTACAAGGTCCCTCAAATGGCCTTGCCTTACTAGGTCTTCCAGGTGTGACTTCAGGGCTCTGTAACCTTGAGTCAGATACCCATCTTCGTTATGGTAAGCACAATGCCTCCCAAGGCTTCTTCCCATAAACTCTCTTGGTACCCTTTCTAGTGCTCTGAAATAGGGTTGGGTTCAGATTCTATCCAGGACTTTGTGAATTGGGATTCGAAATACAGTTGTGACCGCCTGTGCGGTTCTCAGTCCTACCTCTTGTTTGTTGGATCCGTTGTTACCTCAGCCTCGCTTCGACGAACCGTTTGTTTTCTCTTGCTTTGTCGCCTTAATCCCTGGCGTGTCTTCCTCGGCTCTGGCGTATTTCTCAATTCTGGCCATGAGCTCCTCCATGCTTTTTGGCAATGTCTTTGCCAATGACTTTTGTAGTGCACAGTCGTCTTTTAGGTCGTTCTTGAAAGACACGACCGCCACCTCTTGGTTCCATTCGGGTATTCGGTTGAACACCTCATAATACCTTTTTACGTAGGCCCTAAGGCCTTCATCCTCACTGATTCTCAGAGCTATCAGGGCATCTACCCTTAATGGCTGTAGTTTGTTTGTCATGAACCTGGCCACGAACATCTCGGCCAGGCCTTCCCAGGTCTTCACACTTCCCTTCGGCAACTTGTGAAACTAATCCGATGCAATCTCCCCGTAGGATGAGGGGAACACCTTGCAGAGCAACGGCTCATTCCCAGTGTACAGTGCCATCGAGTTCAGGTATAATCCGACATGGAAGTTGGGGTCCGACTTTCCATCGTATATTTGGAACCTCGGCAGACTGAATCTTTTTGGTGCCTCAAATTTGTCCAACTCCGCCGAGAATGGTGTTCTCAGTTTAACAGGAGAAGTTACCTCGGCATTATGTTGCTTCCTCTTGAGGTCATCTCTCAAGTCCTCTTTGGTCCGTCCGGGAGCTCAGCTATCTCCTGACTTCAGCCTTTTAGGTGCACTGCTCTTAGCTTCGTTGTGAACCCTTTTCAACCTTTCTCCATTAGTCGCATTGAAGCACAACTCCTGTCTTTGAACATGCCGATGTTCTCTGGGGTCTGCCTCTTTAGTGTGATGTGTCCTTCGAGATTCTTCCCTTCTCGACTCTCCTTGCCCGACCTCCCTTGAAGGCCGGTGAGAGTGTTTTTCGCTCCTGGCGTGCTGTGGGGCTATAGGGATTGTTTTCTGCCCTCCCTTCTCGGCATTGGCCGTTGGAATCGGTGTGTCCTGCAGCAGAAACGGTGGCTGCATGACGTTATTTTGCATCATGAAATTGACCATTGTTTGCAGGTCCGCCAATTTGTTCGCCATGGTCTTTACCTCATCGTCCCTCCGCAGGCATCTTTCTTTCCATACCTGGAGGTCGTCCTTGTTGTAATACCCGCTCTGGTCTGTTTTCTTTGGTACGTCGCCTTCCTGGCCGATGTCCTTTCCTCCGTGATTTTTATCACGAGTTTCTTCATTGCAGTTGTCTCCTTCGACGTTAAGGTCGATAGGTCTCCCACTCCCAGTAGGAGTGTCGTCCCCAATCTTCTGTTTCTGTCCGTCGTTGGCCATCTATTCTCCTTTTCTTCCCACAGACGGCGCCAAATTGTGTGAGTGAATTTCTGACCACACTGCCAACTCAGTATTCAGCTGGAAAGCACTGGCAGAATAGATGGCGCCTGAATGACCTGCAACAGAAAGAAGAGACTCCGGCGGTGGTTCGTCCACCCGAGGGCACTCCGATGATTAAGTTAGTAATCAAATATCTGTCAAAGACAATCAATAGTGCTTAACTCACTGTTCTGAGTATAAATTGCGTACCTTAGACCCATCGGGGGTGCCTCTTTTTTATAGCCAACTCAATCCTAGTTCAAATAGAAGCCTAGCTTCAATGGACTTCCACTTGGTGCTTATCCTGGACTCTCCAAGAAATAAAGATAAACTCCCTAAGAGTGTTATCCTTATCCATGCTGAAGTCCTTCATTATTCTAGAACTCTTATCCCTTATCCGCTTATCCCGGATTCCGATATCTTTGGAGATAACCTTGGCTTAGTTGAGATCACCTCAGCGCCACAACCAGGACACGTGGCACCTCGGTTGACATGTCGGTGTCACCTTGGCCACGTGTTGGTACCCAGAAAATATATCCCCACAGTATGAATATTTTATATAATAAATTTTAAAAAGTGAATGATTTGAATTACCGAAATCAGTCCAAAATATGTGTACCAAATTTCAATAAAAAAAGAGTACTTTAGTCATCAAACTCAATAAAAAATGGTATTTAGACATTTTATATATATTTATATTGAGTTTAATGGTTAAAATATTATTATCTTTTTTTATCAATTTTACGTAACGAAAATAGTTAAATGGTTTACATTGAAACAAATTAAAAAATTAAGATTTACTTTGTTAAAAAGGCAAAACTCTAGATTTTTTTATTTTTATTTTTAGTTGTAATTGCCACGAAAATTGGTTATCTATATAATTTGCTGGCACACTTTTTCATAAATCTTTTTTTACCTACTTATGTTCTATTTAGTTTATATTGTTTTCTTATATTTTAATAAGTCCTATGGGTGACACAGTTACCAAAATACTCTTAATAATATTCACATTTACAGGGTGAATATTCCGTGGTGTGAATGTTCACACCTTTAATGTGAAATTTAACATGTTAATGTGAATGTTCACACCATCAATGTGAATGTTCACATTGTGAAATATGAATGTTACCATCACCAAATTATTAACCGTTCAAAAAATATTTATAAGGGTAGAAGTGTCCATAACATACCTTAAATAAGAGAATCAGGATTTGGTAGATCAAATGTCCAAATAATAAGACTTATTAGAATATAAGAATATTTTATGGACTAATTGAGATATAAACAGTTAAAAAAAAAAATTCTAATAAATTTCCCTAATTTAATTATTTTATATAGTAGGTATGGAAGGGAACTGTGTCTCGCATGATTTGATTTGTGTTTTTTTTTTTTTAATATTGCAACATTGACTAAAATTAATTGCTTAGAGTTGTTTGAGGTGTTTTAAATAAGTGCACTTTTTATTTTTTTAGACTAAAAAGTTAAGAAAAAAAAGATGGATGTTTGGGTTAATTTTTTAATTTTTTACGAAAAAATATGTATTAAAAAATTGTATAAATAAGTGTATAGGGGAAGTTAGTGGATTGAGCTCTACATGTTGCAGGGTAGTGTGTGGGTTGTGAGATGGGAAATGATTGGTGTTGTTCGGCCCGTGGGGACTCACCACAGGTCCCATTTTCCTAATCGGAACCGTTCAATATGTAGAACTCGTCGCGTACTATATGCTTGTAAAAAATCACGTTGATTGAATATCGATAGCTATCTGATCGTGTTAGTTTTTGTTGTCAACTGTTAACGATAACACCATCTATTTTTTATACAAAACTGATTTGATCATGTAGTTAGCGATTTCCGATCAACGTGATTTTTTACAGACATATATTTTTGGACGAGTTCTACATATTGAACGGTTCGGTATCAAAACAGGACCAGTGATAGGCCCCTATGGTCCCAACATTTTTGTCCAACTTAGTGAATTTATAAATGTAATTCTTTTTTTTTTTCCTCTCATGGTACCAAAAGGTCAATTCAATCCCGAAATAAAGTTTGTCTGATTAAAATATTATTTATATTAATTTTTTAATATTTTTAATTTATGAACAGTAATAATTTTTTTACTTTGACCCAATGTGTAGAACTCATCGAGTACTATATGGCTGTAAAAAATTAAAATAAACAGATATCAATAGCTATTTATTTAAATTATATTTATATTAAAAATATATATGATAAATATAATTTCAAAAATATCTACAAATTTTTTATAATATAAATGCGATTTGAATATATAATTAGCAATGTCTGATAATTTTAATTTTTTATATAAATATTTTACTCAACAGATTTTAAAAATAAACGATTTGAATTATCAAAACTAGCCCAAAATATTCATACCAAATTTTAATAAAAAATAGTACCTTAGTCATTAAGCTCAATAAAAAATGGTATTTAGACATTTTGTGTATAATTACATTGAGTTTAATGGCTAAAATATTATTCTTTCGTCAATTTTATTTAACGAAAATAGCTAAATGATTTATATTAAAACAAATCAAACAATTAAGATTTAAGTTTATAAAATTAAAAATTCAAGACTTATTTTGCTATAAAGGCGAATTTATTTATTTTTAATTACCCCTAAAATTAATTAGCTATATAATTTGATTATTTTATATAGTAGGTATGAAAGGGAAATGTCTCTCGCATGAATTGATTTGCTTTTTTTTTTTTTTTTTAATTATATATTAATATTGCAACCTTGACTAAAATTCATTGCTGAGCTCAATTAGGTATACATGGTTTTCAATCAAAATAAATATGTTATCATGGGTTAGGTTTAATGGGGATTGTACGAGCACGAAATAATCTTCTCGTATAATTCTGTTGATCAAGTTTGCACTCCTCCAAGCAATGTTGCTTTGCCACCTGAATACACAAACGTGAGCTAACCGGCGGGTGTGTGCCGGAAACCCCTCCGATGCCTAAGTCAGCAACTAGATAATAGACAATAAGCTCTGTGTATTCTAGAGTAAGAATTGGGATACCTGTACAAAGGTCTGGTCATGAGCTTTTATAAACTTTACTTAACACAATCCTAGTAGGATTTCCAACTCTCCCTATGAGAGTTCTCCTAGGAATCACACGCCCTACTCACTACCAACCAAGTGAGACGGTTTGCACAATCCCAGTAGGACTCTAACTCTCGTTAGCAGAGTCCTCCTAGGAGTCATATTCCTACTCACTACCAACCAAGTGAGATAGTTTGCACAATCCCGGTAGGACTCTAACTCTCCTTAGCAGAGTCCTCCTAGGAATCTCATCACTGCAAGCCAAGTGAGATGGCTGAACCCTTTACCTCGGTTATACATTTCTGACCGAACTGCCTTATCTCGGTCCCTTGCCATTCGGACCGTGTGATCGAAAGCCGATCTATTGAATGCCACCCTGCCGAGCTATACACAGCTCGGCCCTCGCCATTGATGTTACCTCGGCTCCGTGCTCAACATGGGCGAGCCGTGATGACCATGCTATAGGTTGGTATCCCGCCGAGCTACACCTAGCTCTGCCCATCGCCCTGCCATCATCCCGGTCAGAAGGTAAATAGGTCTCAATCTCAGCAACACATCCAACCGTCCTGGTACCTATCTCGGCCCAAAGCCGAAATACAAAATATCCCTTTGGCCCATTGTGCGGCCCAACTTCCAAAGAAGACTCGTCCTAGCTCGGCCCAATTTACTTATAAATTACCCTCTCAGGGATTGACCTTTGTCTTTCAAATAGTTCACTTTTTAAAACTTATTAAATATAATATTTATTTTAAAAATATAGATGAACGGATATTAGTAATTATATATTTGAATTACTTTTGTATTAAAAATATGTACAACAAATATAATTTCAATAATATTTATGAATTTTTTATAATATAAATATGATTTAAATATATAATTACTAATTTATGATAATTTTAATTTTTGTATAAATATTTTACTCAATAAATTTTAAAAAATGAACGATTTCGACTTACCAAAATCAACGCAAAATAAGCATACCAAATTTCAAATTTCATATGGACAGACAGATGATCATAACGTGACCCTAACTAGAATTTCAATGGCTAGGCTTTTTGTTTTTGAACAATAAGGCCAAGTTTGGTAAATCAAAAATAATTCATTTTTTTATTTTTTTAGGGGTTGTTTGAGGTATCCTAAATAAGTGTACTTTTTGTCTTTTTGGACTAAAAAGTTAAGGAAAAAAATATGGTTGTTTGGATTAACTTTTTGACTTTTTATGGAAAAATATGTATTAAAAAACTATATAAAGTGTGTAGGAAAAAATTAGAATTGGGAGTTGTGCAGCCGTAATTTTTGACTTTTGGTGAATAGTGATAACTTTTTAACTTTTTGACTTTTTGGCAACTTCCCAAACTTGGCCTTATCTTTTTTCCATCACATTACCTCTTTACTTTTCTGCATATCTTTTCGTAAAAAGACAAAAAATATATTTATTTAAGTCATCCCAAACAACCCCTAAATAAATAAAAGAAAAGAAAAGGCCCTTTGGCTAAAGTCAATAAAGGCACACAAGTCCCTTCAACTTTGTTTAATTATTCCCCCCAAAAACCTTTGTTTAAACTTTGTTTCTTGGATGAACTACTTCAGTCTTGCTATGAAGAAAAAATATTTGTGTTTCGTTACCTTTTCGAATTAATTTTTGAAATGAAAAATTTTAAAAACTTGGTTTATAATTTTTCAAAAATTATTGTTAAAATTGACTTCAAAATTGTTTTTTTCTATCTTCTCTTCTTCTCTTATATTTTACACATCAATCAATTAATTTTTCTCTTATACATATTTATTTAATTACAAAAAAAATTTATAAATTATCTTAAAATTATTTTTAAAACATACAACTAAATATATTTTCAAACTTTATAAATTCTTTTAAATATTATATTTCAAATTGATTCTCAAAAACTAAACGAAACGGAATGTATATCTTTTAACTTTGTTTCTTGAACTGCTCCACACAAGTCCCTTCAAATCTGTTTAAACTTGTTTCTTAACTCAAGAGATTTGGTACAGTGATCTTAGGAGGGTAGTGTTGTATGTAGAGTTGAATCTTGATAGCTTATGCTTCTTGACTTAAATGGCGTGTGTCTTGTGGAGTCAGTGCACACATTTGATATTTACCCCTCATTTTACTCTGGTTAAACTGACATTAGGTAGTTTATTTCGAAATCGGTAGCGGACAGACTTAGTTTACTCATTAATCAAAAACTTGATTCTTGACTAAACTCCTTCAGTCTAGCTATAAAGAAATATAGCGTTTGGCTTTTTTTGGAATTATGATTTCAATTAAAAAATTTCAATTTTTTTTTGACAATTCATAACCAAACAAAATTTTCCAAACTCAATTCAAAAACTTTTTTTAAAGCTCAATTTAAAAAAAAATATAAAATATTTATGCAAATCATATATTGTCAATGTAAATAACAGTCTAATCTTTTTATATAATTTGATACATTAATTGTACTCTTTTTAACGGATTTATAATTATTTCCATTAAGCCAATTATCAATATTATATATACAAATAGTGAAAGCCTAGGGTGTGCACTCATTTAGTGGTGCATACTATATGCACCCTATCACAATTGGCATAATTTTATCACAAAATTTTGTAATATCAATTACAAAATGCGTAATCTCGTCACAAATTAACGTATCAAAATATCCAAAATTTTGTAAATCATGTAACAAAAGTTTGTGGTTTTGTTACAATATTTTTTGTAATATCAATTTGTGACGAGGTTAGGTATTTTGTAATTGATGTTACAAAATTTTGTAATAAAATTACATCAATTTATGATAGGGTGTATATGATATGTACTCCTGTAGATGTGCACACCAAAGGACTTTCCATGTATATACCAAACATTTACAAGTCTTAGTGAACTTCATCACCACTTCAAATGCGTCTCACTTAAAGTTTGTGAGTATTTTGATAAGTTTCTATCTATAATTGTTCCAATCTCAACATTTTCTTAACTATAATGACAATTGTTCAGTCAATTTAAGCATATGAATAATTAAAATCTAAAATAAATTTGGCCTTTATATTTAATTTTTAAGAAACTAATAGGTAATTTTTTCAGTTGTGGTAAGTGTTGCATCAACACGATTCCCAGTGTCAGGAAAGGCTAAAGCACATGGATTAGGATTATTTGCAATAGTTTTTGTTGTGATAATTCTAACCACTTCATAATTAGGGTAAATTATTTATAAGTCATATTTGAAATAATTATGCTACATATAGTCCTGTAAAAAAACTTATGTTCCTGTAAGTCTTATAGGTTTCCTATTGACACATTTACCCCGATATTATTATTTAATAACCTAATCAATGGCAATACCATCTAGGAAATCCAATGTTACCATCGGTTATGATCATATATATGTGGTTGTGAATTTGAATTTTAAAATTGATGTTCTATATATGAAAAATTCAATTTTACCATAAATTGTGATCATATTTATGTGATTGGGACTTTCACTGTGGTGTGGTGTATAATGGTATTGTTGTCACCCCCATTTTATGTTTGTTCATTAAAATGTGTACAAGTTAAGGGACTTTCAAGCTGCTGCATTTGTTGTCCTTGACAACGTTAGTGTCTTAACCCAAGTTAATGTGAACACGGTGGCAATTTACATCAATTTGATTTATTGTGAAACATAAATGGCATGTGATAGATTCACATGTTAGTGGCCGTTGCATCAAGTTTATTGGCACAGTTTGAAATAGAAACAGATCTATTTTTCATATGAAATATAAATAGCCCAACATAAATGTGAGTTCACATTGAATGTGAAAATTACATTTTCATGTGCGTAGCCCAATTTGACAATGACGCACTCGGAACGTCCACCAATCGCTGGTTCTAGACTACGAAGCACATTGTAAAAGTGTACACAGTTATGAAGTCAATGTGATGTGATGTGAACATTGAATCTAATGTGGAAAAATGAAATGTGACAATGGGAATCCTCAAATGTGTACCCTCAAATCTTGATGACAATGTGTACATGACTTTTGAAAATAGAATGTGATGTCAACAAATGTGGGTTCGTATTGATACATTTTGTAAGTCAACACTTGGGTCTTTTAGTAGTAGTAATTGGTGGTGAAACATGGCAAAATCATCAACAACGTGCCGTGCATTTTGCTTATTTATTTCAATAATTATAGCACTAGTAGATGATGTTGAAGGCATAATTTTATGTAGACTACATATAGTTACTTTATGTAGATTTCTCATATATAGAACGTCAATTTTAAAATTTAAATTCTCAATCATATAGATATGACCACAATTTATGCTTACATTTGATTTCCTATATGGTATTGCCATTAATTACGTTATTAAATAATAATATTAGGGGTAAATGTGTCAACAAGAAACCCACAGGACTAATAGGAACATAAGTTTTTTCACAGGACTATATGTGGCATAAGTCTTCCAAATAGGACTTATGTTACATGATGTGAACATTGAGTCTAATGTGGAAAAATGAAATGTGACAATGGGAATCCTCAAATGTGTACCCTCAAATTTTGATGACAATGTGTACATGACTTTTGAAAATAGAATGTGATGTCAACAAATGAAAATAGAATGTGGGTTCGTATTGATACATTTTGTAAGTCAACACTTGGGTCTTCTAGTACGTGATAGTAATATTGGTGGCGAAACATGGCAAAATCATCAACAAGATGCATTTTGCTTATTTATTTATAATTTTGCTTATTTATTTCACTAATTATAACACTAGTAGATGATGTTGAAGGCAGAACTTTATGTAGACTGCATATAGTTACCCAAACAGTAATACAAAACAATAGTAGATGATTTTGCCATGTTTCTGTAACGCCCTCAGAAATAACCCATTATATATATCATTGACATGCATTATTTAAAAAGAACACTTTAATACTTCATTATAATATCCATCAGAGTTCTACTAAACAAAAGCATTACATGTAACATCAAAGTAAATGCCCTGCCGGCTTACATCTTTCCAAGCCAATACTTGGACACAAAAGTATGAGTTCTAACTCAAACATAAATAAAGCCCTAGGCTTGAGTGTTTACATGTACTAACAATGAAAAACAAATAACTAAAAATAGTCTTCAAAGTCCAAGTCCTTCCAAGCTAAGTCCTTGGAGGTAGCTTATCACCTGAACCTGAAAATGATGTTCCCATAAAGGGTGAGCCACAGCCCAGTAGAAATATACTAAACCACACATAAGCAATGAATAAAGCATAGCATTCAACAGATGGTTAACCCAGAGGATAATCAATTACTTCATTTTACAGGCCTCATGACACTATTGTCTAAGATACGTTTTACTTTCCAACTTTATCAACATGGCTCAGAACCTGGCCAAACTTACAACAGTGAATTATATATATATCATATTCACATTCTTCCAATATCAACAAACAAATGAGACTCAAGCTCAAATCAAAACACTTCATACTTCCAGATTGATACACATTTTAGTGCTGTATCAATAAAAACACTTCTATATAAAAAGCACACATAAAAGTGATGCTAATGGAAGTCCATCCCCTATCTCCTCCAAACAAAATCCGGTTTAGAGGTCCATCCCCTATCTTCCCTAAACGTGGAGTACATCCCCTATCTCCTCCCACACAAAACAATGTATGCAAATGCAATGCTCAATCAATACACGTATTTTATGTATCAATGCAATAGTCAAAATTAATGACTTAACCAATGTGTTTAGTTTCAGTTATTCCCTAATCCACATGCAATGTCTACAACAATCACGACTATCCCTCACCGATAGCCCAAAACAGTTATTTCTAAATTGAAAAATAACTATGTCAACAATTCAAATAGACGATTGATTCAAATTATCCAATTACGCCATTTAATCAATGAATTCCCCAATTCCATGAATTTAACCATCTTTTCCCAATTCCATGAATTAATTATACAAATTAATTTAATAATACAAACTAGGGTTTTTCCCAAAATTTACCAAAGTATCCCAAACATATTCAAAATACCAAAACTTAGAACAAAACTATAAAATGGAGTAGGAAATCCCTACCTCGAAGAAAACAACCCAAATGGTGAAGACAGAGATGAGTGCCCAAATACTAATGTGCTCCAAATCACCAAATGTTCAGATTAAATGAAAAGCCCTCGACTCCCTCTATATTTTAATAAAGCAACTAGGGTAGAAACACCCTCTAAATAGATCAAATCTAAGAAAGAAGGTGAGTAGGGAGAGAGAAAGGTCGGACCTAGGGTTTGGAAACAAAAGAAGATGAAAAAGACTGATCAAAACCCGCTGCTGTGTATATAAACTGGACAGGCTCGCTCGAGCGAAGACTTAGTCGCTCGATGCGACCAGACACAGAGAAGCTATGCTCGAGCCAACAACCCAAAGCTCGCTCGAGCGAACAGAAAACTCGATCGAGCGAAGAACTCAAACCCTCAGGTCTGTAACCAGACACACGCTAGAGCGAAGGAACTAATCGCTCGAGCGAAGAAACAAACTAACTCGCTCGAGCGAAGGAAAGCTCGCTCGAGCCAAGAATGCAAAGCTACAGGTCCAAACCAGACGCAAACTCTCGCTCGAGCTAAACCAAACCTCCGGCTCAGCGAAGAACCAAAAACAACATCTCGCTCGAGCGCGAAACTCCTCCTTCGAGCGAAGATCCAAATTCTGGACAGCAACACTTGGTTTCTAACTAAACCCAACCAACCTGAAACAAATCTGCCCAATACATCCTTATAATTCCAAATGAGAAAATAAGGGACAACAACAACAATTATACACTGACAGAATCTACGGAACCTAAGTCCGGATACAATAATCAAATGGGAAAAGACCGGGGTCGCTATAGTTTCACTACCAATTACTACTACTAGAAGACCCAAGTGTTGACTTACAAAATGTATCAATAGGAGCCCACATTTGTTGACATCACGTCCTATTTTCAAAAGTCATGTACACATTGTCATCAAGATTTGAGGGTACACATTTGAGGATTCCCAGTATCACATTCCATTTTTCCACATTAGATTCAATGTTCACCTCATGTCACATTGACTTCATAAGTGTGTACACTTTTACATTGTGTTTCGTAATCTAGAACCAACGATTGGTGGATGTTCCGAGTGTTGCCCAATTGGGCTACGTACATGAGAATGTAACGTTCACATTCAAAGTGAACTCACATTTATATTGGGATGTTTATATTTCATATGAAAAATAGATATGTTTCCCTTTCAAACTGTGCCAATAAATTTGACACAATGGCCACTAACATGTGAATCCATCACATTGCCTTTATGTTTCACAATAAATTAGGTTGATGTAAACTGCCACTACGTTCACATTAACGTAGGTTAAGACATTAGCGTTGTCAAGGACAACAAATGCAGCAGCTTGAAAGTCGCTTAACTTGTACACATTTTAATGAACAAACATAAAATCGAGGTGGCAACAATACCATTATACACCACACCACTAAGTCCCAACTACATAGATATGATCACAATTTATGGTAAAATTAGATTTCTCATGTATGGAACGTCAATTTTAAAAGTCAAATTCCCAATCACATATAATCTATGATAATATTGGATTTCCTATATGGTATTGCCATTAATTAGGTTATTAAATAATATTGGAGGTAAATGTATCAACAAGAAACCCACAGGACTTACAGGAACATAATTTTTTTCACAAGACTATATCATAAGTCTTCCAAATAGGACTAATAAATAATTTACCCCTAAAAAAATATAACCAATCATAATCAAATATTTTAAAATAATGTCATAATTAAAATAAAATAAAAATAAAATTTGTTTATAACATAAGAAAAAAATGGCGCACTAAGTGTGCACATGGTATAAGGTGTTGGTATGGGGTGTATAACAGAATTCTCCCTCTTTTGTAACTACTTATATCTCTTGTTCTCTGTCCATATACATTATACACGTTCAGTATGTTTCATATTAAAATTTTTATCTTTCCTGGTAATTTGAACATATGTAATGATTCTCATTATCAGTAATGGTAGATTTGGGGTTTGGAAGGGCTGCATTTGTCTGGTAATACTCAAATCTGATGCAATTTATGCTCATATATCTCCAATTGCTCTGTTATGTCACTCTCCTCTGAATCACTACAAATCTTGGAGGGATTTAGGGTTTATTTTCAATGTGGTTCTGCATCTACTTGGTTACACAATCAAATTAGGGATGGCAATGGATAACCTACCCTGTGGGTATCCATGGAGACCTAACCCAAATACATTAGTTTTCTCCATTTTTCTTATCCATTGGGTAGGGTAAGTGATATTCATTAAATATCCACAGGGGATGGGTTGGGGATGGGTACCCACTAATTTCCCCATATATATATATATATATATATTTTAATATTCACAACCAAAACTAAATGTACATTCAATCTTTTTTTTTTATTTATTTATTTTTTCAGGTTCACAACCAAATTTTTTTTTTTTTTTTTTTTTTTTTTAAGATCCACAACCAAAGCTAAATATACTTCCAATCTTTTTTTATTTTTTATTATTTTTTATTTTTAAGGTTCACAACCATTTTTTTTTTAATTTTTAAGATTCACAACCAAAGCTAAATATACATCAATCTTTTTTCTTTTCTTTTTATTTTTTATTTTTTTATTTTTTAAGGTTCACAACCATTTTTTTTTTTTAAGATTCACAACCAAAGCTAAATATACATTCAATCTTATTTTATTTTATTTGGCTCAACAATAAAATCAAATACACTTTAATTAACATTGCCACATTATTCTTGTCAAATTTTATGCATATCTAGAATTTTTTTAATTTATTTAAAAAAATTAAGGACACTGTCTAGTGCAGGTTTCAGTTTGCTTTTCTATGTTATTTTATTTTGTTATGTATTGTAATTTTCAGAATGGTTTGCTTGTTCTGAAATTTCAATTAACGAGTATGAATCTATTTGTTTTATGTTATCACACAATTTATACAACATATATATATATATATATATGTATTTGAAAATAGGGATTGTAGAGAATCGAAACAAGCATAAGCCGTGATTGGTTAAAAAGGATGGGTATAAAGATTTATTTGCTGAAAAAACAAAAAGGGCATACAAAGTCTTACTAAATAATTTTTTTTAAAATAAAAGAATTTTTCTTAGTTATGAATAGATTTAACTGAAATCAGTGTAAGGCCCCGGTGTCCCACATCGGGAATGGAGGGGGAGTTCCTAGGCTATAAAAGTAAAAACCTGGACCCTTATATAGCATCGAGGCCTTTTCCCAAGTGGTGAAATCCCTATTAGAACTCCCTAGTTAAGCGTGCTTAGGTTGGAGTATTTCTAGGATGGGTGACCCATTGGGAAGAATAAATCTGTGCGGGCGTGGCCCAAAGCGGACAATATCGATGACGTGTAAAGGGTCGGGGCGTTACAAATGGTATCAGAGCCGACTCTCCGGAGTACCGAGTGTGGGCCCCTGGCGTCTCTCGGTGCATGTGGGCGGGCTTGCGAGCTGGCAGGCTACTGCACGGGGATGTGCAGCCTTATGGGGGGTGGATTGTAAGGCCCCGGTGTCCCACATCGGGAATGGAGGGGGAGTTCCTAGGCTATAAAAGTAAAAACCTGGACCCTTATATAGCATTGAGGCCTTTTCCCAAGTGGTGAAATCCCTATTAGAACTCCTCAGTTAAGCGTGCTAAGGCTGAAGTAGTTCTAAGATGGGTGACCCACTAGGAAGAATAAATCCGTGCGGGCGTGGCCCAAAGCGGACAATATCGATGACGTGTAAAGGGTCGGGGCATTACAATCAGCTTGTTTCCCAATGTTATGCTTCATTTATTTATATAGAAAATATTTTCTAATGAAAAATATTTTTTATAAAAAAAATTAAAAATATATATTTTTTTATATTTGGTGGTGGTGGTGATGGAACGAAGGTGAAAGTAGAGATTGTGACATAGTGGTGGGGTGATGGCGGCAGTGATGATGGTAGTGGCTATGGTGATGGTAGTGTGATAGTGAAGGTGAGAATAGTGGTAATAGTGTTGTGAAATTAGTAAAAATTTAATCGAAAAAACATTTTTTGTTTTTTAAAAGTAACAAACAACAAAATTCGTGGGGGACTAAAGGAAGAAGATAGAGGATGGATTGGGTGTGGTAAGGCATAGACATCTTAAAATGAGTGGTTCAGATTTGTTAAAAGGTATAATTAGATTTTGGATAAATTAAAATGAATGGTTCAAATTTGTTAAGAGAAAAAATGGTTTAATGTCTAAAATGTCCGTAGCTAAGAGATCAACAAACAATTCCTTGTTTATGCCTTGATGCAATTTAATATGGGTCTTATAACACTTTCTTCAAACAGATTCTTTCACATTTTATTTCTTCAAACAGGCTCTTATAACATTGTAAACAGGTTCTTATAACATGTAGGGGAGAGAGTGAGAGTGAGAGTGCGAGAGAGAGAGAGATGGTTGTTATTTTGTTTTTAATCTTCCATGTTCTTCCACACACTACAAGAAAATACACAATTGGCGACCACTTTTGCCGACTAAAAATATTTTGGTTGCCAAAAGTTGTGGAATTGGCGACCAAAAATTATGTTAGTCGGTAAAAGTACAATATTTAGCTACTAAATTTTTTTAGTCGTGGTATATTAATTTTTGGCGACTAAAAAAAAAATTAGTCGCTAAAAATCTCACAATTGGTGACTAAAAAAAAATTAGTCGCTAAATTTGCCACAATTGGCGACTAAAAAAATATTTTTGTTGCCGTATATATAGTTTTGGCAACTAAAATAATTTACTCGCTGAAAGAAAAATAAAAATTTATTTTTTATCTTTCGCGACCAAAAGTTTGGTCGGCAAAACTTTAATTTCAGCGACTAAATAATATTTTGGTCGCGGTATATATAGTTTTGGCAACTAAAATAATTTACTCGCTGAAAGAAAAATAAAAATTTACTTTCACTCATCACTCTTTCTCTCTCTTTCTATCTATCTGTCTCTCTTTTTCTCTCTGTGTCTCTATCTCTGTCTCTCTTCTCTTTCTCTCTCTCACTCATCACTCTTCTCTATCTTTCTGTCTTTGTCTCTTTTTCTCTTTGTCTTTTGCTCATCTCTCTTCGCTCTATCTCTCTCATATTTTTTCTTTCTCTATCTCTCTTATTCATCTATCTTTTTTCTATCTCACTCTCTGTCTTTCCTACTCATCTTTCTTCTCTCTTTACCTCTTTCTTTTTCTATGTATTTCTCTCGATCATCTCTTTTCGCTCTCTTTCTCTCTCTTTGTTTATCTCTTATTCATCTCTTGTTTCTCTCTGTCTCTTTCTCTTTCCTACTCTGTCTCTGCCTCTGTCTTTGTCTCTTTCTCTCTCTCTCTATCTCTCTTCTCTCTCTGTCTCTAAGAGAGATACATGTTAGTGGCCGTTGCATCAAGTTTTATTGGCACAGTTTGAAATAGAAAACAGATCTATTTTTCATAATGAATATATAAATAGCCCAACATAAATGTGAGTTCACATTGATGTGAAAATTACATTTTCATGTGCGTAGCCCAATTTGAATCAATGACAGCATCGAACGTCCACCAATGCTGGTTCTTAGACTACGAACACATTGTTAAGTGTACCAGTTTGAAGTCAATGTGATGTGATGTGAACATTGAATCTAATGTGGAAAAAATGAAAATGTGACAATGGGAATCCTCAAATGTGTACCCTCAAATCTTGATGACAAATGTGTACATGACTTTTTGAAAATAGCATGTGAATGGTCAACAAATGTGGGTTCGTATTGGATACATTTTGTAAGTCACACTTGGTCTTTTAGTAGTGGTAATAGGTGGTGAAACAATGGCAAAATCATCAACAACGCGGTGCCGTGCATTTTGCTTATTTATTTCAATAATTATAGCATCTAGTAGATGACTGTTTGAAGGCATAATTTTATGTAGACTACATATAGTTACTTTATGTAGATTTCTCTATATATAAGAACGTCAATTTAAAATTAAATTCTCATCATAATAAGATATGAAACACAATTTAGCTTAGCATTTTGAATTTCCTATATTGGGTATGCCATTAATTACGTATATTAAATAATAATATTAGGGGGTAAATGTGTCAACAAGAAACCCACAGGATAATAGGAAACAAAGTTTTTTCACAGTGAACTATAATGTGGCATAAGTTTCCAAATAGGACTTATGTTAACATGATGGTGAACATTGAGTCTAATGTGGAAAATGAAATGTGACAATGGGAATCCTCAAATGTGTACCTCCAAATTTGAATGACATGTGTACATGACTTTTGAAAATAGAATTGATGTCAACAAATGAAAATTAGAATGTGCGGTTCGTATTGATACATTTTGTAAGTCAACAACTTGGGTCTTCTTAGTAACGTATAGTAATATTGGTGGCGCAACATGGCAAAATCATCAACAAGATGATTTTGCTTTACTTTATTTTATAATTTTGCTTATTTATTTCACTAATTATAAACATAGTAGTATGATGTTGAAGGCAGTAAACTTTTATGAAGACTGCATTAATAAGTTCCCAAACAGTAATACAACAATAGTAGATGATTTTGCCATGTTTCTGTAACGCCCTTCAGAAATAACCCATTATATTATTATCATTGAATGCATTATTTAAAAAGACACTTTAATCTTCATTATAATATCCATCAAGAGTTCTACTAAGCCAACAAGCATTACATGTAACATCAAAGTAAATGCCCTGCCGCCTTACATCTTTTCCAAGCCAATACTTGGACACAAAAGTTGAGTTCCTAACTCAAACATAAATAAAGCCCTAGCTTGAGTGTTTACATGTACTAACAATGAAAAACAAATAAACTAAAAAATAGTCTTCAATCCAAGTCCTTCCAAGCTAAGTCCTTGGAGGTAGGCTTTCACCTGAACCTGAAAATGAATGTTCCTAAAAGGGTGAAGCCACAGCCCAGTTAGAAATATACTAACCACAACATAAGCAATGAATAAAGCAATAGCCCATTTCAACAGATGGTTAACCAGGTAATCAATTACTTATTTTACAGGGCCTCATGCACTATTGTTAAGAACGTTTTACTTTCCAACTTTATTCAACATGGCTCAGAACCTGCCCAAACTTACAACAGTGAATTATATATATATCATATTCCCACATTCTTCCAATATCAACAAACAAATGAGACTCAAGCTGCTAATCAAAACACTTCATACTTCCAGATTGATACAATTTTAGCGTGCTGTATCAATTAAAAACCACTTCTATATAAATAAGCACACATAAAAAGTGATGCTAATGGAGTCATCCCTATCTCCTCCCAAACAAAATCCAGGTTTAGAGGTCCATCCCCCTAATCTTCCCTAAACCCGTGGAGGTCATCCCCCTATTCTCCTCCCACACAAAACAATGTATGGCAAATGCATCCATCAATACACGTATTTTATGTCAATGCAATAGTCAAATTAATGGACTTAACCAATGTGTTTAGTTTCATTATCCTAATCCACATGCTGTCTACAACATCACGACTACCTCCACCGATAGCCCAAAACATTAATTCTAAATTGAAATAACTATGTCAAACAATTCAATAGACGATTGGATTCAAATTTATCCAATTACCCCATTAAGATCAATGATTCCCAATTCCATGAATTTAACGCATCTTTTCCCATTCCATGTAATTAATTAGTACAAATTATTTTAATAATACAACTAGGGTTTTTTCCCAAAATTTACCAAAGTATCCCCAAACATATCAAGAATACCAAAACTTAGAAACAAAACCTATATAAATGGAGTAAGGAATCCTACCATCGAAGAAAACAACCCAAATGGTGAAGACGAGATGAGATGCCCAAATACTAATGTGCTCCAAATCACCAAATATTCAAGATTAAATGAAGCCCTCGACTCCCTCTAATATTTTTAATAAAGAACTAGGGAGAAACACCCTCTAAATAGATCAAATCTAAGAAAAGAAGGTGAGTAGGGAGAGAGAAAGGTCGGACCTAGGGTTTGGAATCAAAAGAAGGAATGAATAAAGACTGATCAAACCCGCTGCTTGTATAATACTTGGACAGGGCTCGCTCGAGCGAAGACTTAGTCGCTCGATCGACCAGACACAGAGAAGCTATGCTCGAGACAAACAACACCAAAAGCTCGCTCGAGCGAAAGAAAACTCGAATCGAGCGAAGAACACTCAACCCTCAGGTCTGTAAGCCAGACACATACAAGACACCTCGAGAAATTCGCTCGAGGCGAAGAACAAACTAACTCGCTGGAGCGAAGGAAGCTCGCTCGAGCCAAGAATGCAAAGCTACAGGTCCAACCAGATCGCATAACTCTCGCTGAGCTACCAAACCCTGCTCGACGAAAGAACCAAAAAAAACATCTCGCCGAGCGGACAAACCTCTCGCTCGAGGCGAAGATCCCAAAATTCTGGACAGCACGACTTGGTTTCTAAACACAACCAACCTGAAACAATCTGCCCACACATCTACTTAATTCCAAGTGAGAAATAAGGGACAAACAAACAACAATTATAACACTGACAGAATCTACGGAACCTAAGTCCGGATACAATAATCAAATGGAAGAGACCGGGGTCGCTATAGTTTCATCTACAATTACTACTACTAGAAGACCCAAGTGTTGACTTAACAATAATGTATCAATAGGAGCCCACATTTGTTGACGATCTAACGTCCTATTTCAAAAGTCATGACAATTGTCATCAAGATTTGAGGGTACAACACATTTGAGGATTCCCAGTATCAACATTCCATTTTTTCCACATTAGATTCATGTTCACCTCATGTCACATTGACTTCAATAAGTGGTGTACACTTTTACATTGTTTTCGTAATCTTAGAGAACTCAACTGTTGGTGGATGTTCCGAGTGGTTGCCCAATTGCGGCTACGTACATGAGATTAATCGTTCACATTCAAAGTGAACTCCATTTTATATGGGGATGTTTATATTTCCATATGAAAAATAGATATGTTTCCCTTCGTCAAACTGTGCCAATTAAATTTGACAAATGGCCACTAACATGTGAATCCATCACGATTGGCCTTTATGTTTCCACAATAAATTAGGTTGATGTAAACTGCCACTACGTTCACATAACGTAGGTTAAGACATTAAGCGTTGTCAAGAGGACAAACAAATGCATGCACGCTTGAAAAGTCCTTAAACTTGTACACATTTTAAATGAACAAACATAAAAATCTGAGGTGGCAACAATACATTGATACACCACACCACTAAGTCCCAACACATAGATATGATCACAATTATGGTAAAATTAGATTTCTCATTGTATGGAAGCGTCAATTTAAAAGTCAAGATTCCCAATCACATATGAATCTATGATAATATTGGATTTCCTATATGGTATTGCATTAATCTAGGTTATTAAGAATAATATTTGGGTAAAATGTATCAACAAGAAACCCACGGACTTACAGGAGACATATTTTTTTCACACAGACGATATCATAAGTCTTCCAAATAGGACTAATAAATAATTTACACCCTGAAAAAAATAGTACCAATCAATAATCAAATATTTTTAAAATTAATGTCATAATTAAAATAATAAAAATAAATTTTGTTTATAACATAAGAAAAAAATGGCGCACTAGTGTGCACATGGTATAAGGTGTGGTATGGGGTTGATATACAAATTCTCCCTCTTTTGTAACTACTTTCTCATTGTTCCTGTCCATATCATTATATCCGTTCAGTATGTTTCATATTAAAATTTTTATCTTGTCCTGGTAATTTGAACATATGTTAATGATTCTCATTATCCAGTAATGGTAGATTTGGGGTTGGAAGGGCTGCTATTTGTCTGGTAATACTCAAATCTGGATGCAATTTATGTCATTATATCTCACAATTGCTCTTGTTGATGTCACTCTCCTCTGAATCACACCAAATCTGAGGGATTTAGGGTTTATTTCAATGTGTTCTGCATCTACTTGGTTTACACAATCAAATTAGGGATGGCAATGGATAACCTATCCCTGTGGGTATCCATGGAGACCTAACCCAAATCACATTAGTTTTTCTCCATTTTTCTTATCCATCTGGGTAGGGTACAGTTGATATTCATTAAATATCCACAGAGGGATGGGTTGGGGATGGTACCCACATAATTCCCATATATATATATATATAGTATATTTAATATTCACTAACCAAAACTAATGTACATTCAATCTTTATTTTTTTTATTTATTTTATTTTTTCATGGTTCCAACCAAATTTTTTTTTTTTTTTTTTTTTTTTTTTTAAGATCCACAACCAAAGCTAAATGTACTTTCCAATCTTTTTTTTTTTTTTTTATTTTTTTTTATTTTAAGGTTCACAACCATTTTTTTTTTTAATTTTTAGATTCACAAACAAAGCTAATATTATACATAATCTTTTTGTCTTTTCCTTTTTATTTTTTTTTTTTTTATTTTTTAAGTTCACACCATTTTTTTTTTTTAAGATTCACAACCAATAGCCTAAATTACCATTCCAATCTTAATTTTATTTATTTGGCTCAAAATAAAATCAAATATACACTTTAATTAACATTGCCACATTATTCCCTGTCAATTTATGCAATATCTAAATTTTTTTAATTTATTTAAAAAATTAAGGACCGTTCTTAGTGCAGGTTTTCAGTTTGCCTTTCCTTAGTTATTTTATTTTGTTATGTATTGGTAGATTTTCCAGAATGGTTGCTTGTTCTGAAAATCTTCAATTAACGAGTAATCGAATCTATTTGTTTTTAATGTTATCACACAATTTATATACAACATAATATTATAATATATATAAGTATTTGAAAATAGGGATTCGTAGAGAATCGAAACACCAGCCATAAGCCGTGATTGGGTTAAAAAGGATGGGTATATAAATTTAATTTGCTGAAAAAAACAAAAAGGGCATACAAAGTCTTACTAAATAATTTTTTTTAAATAAAAGAATTTTTCCTTAAGTTATGAATAGATTTAACTGAAATCAGTGTAAGGCCCGGTGTCCCACATCGGGAATGGAGGGGGAGTTCCTAGGCTATAAAAGTAAAAACCTGGACCGCTTATATAGCATCGAGGCTTTTCCCAAGTGGTGAAATCCTATTAGAACTCCCTAGTTAAGGCGTGCTTAGGTTGAGTTTTCTAGGATGGGTGACCCATTGGGAAGAATAAATCTGTGCGGGCGTGGCCCAAAGGCGGACAATATCGATGACGTGTAAAGGGTCGGGGCGTTACAAATGGTATCAGAGCCCGACTCTCCGGAGTACCGAGTGTGGGCCCCTGGCGTCTCTCGGTGCATGTGGGCGGGCTTGCGAGCTGGCAGGCTACTGCAACGGGGATGTGCAGCCTTATGGGGGGTGGATTGTAAGGCCCCGGTGTCCCACATCGGGAATGGAGGGGGAAGTTCCTAGGCTTAAAAAGTAAAAACCTGACCCTTATATAGCATTGAGCCCTTTTCCCCAAGTGGTGAAATCCCTATTAGAACTCCTCAGTTAGCGTGCTAAGGCTGAAGTAGTTCTAAGATGGGTGACCCACTAGGAAGAATAAATCCGTGCGGGCGGGCCCAAAGCGGACAATATCGATGACGTGTAAAGGGTCGGGCATTACAATCAGCTTGTTTTCCCACATGTTATGCTTCATTTATTTTATATAGAAATATTTTCTAATGAAAAAATATTTTTTATAAAAAAAATTAAAAATATATATTTTTTTATAATTTGGTGGTGGTGGTGATGGAACGAAGGTGAAAGTTAGAGATTGTGACATAGTGGTGGGTGATGGCGGCAGTGATGATGGGTAGTGGTATGGTGATGGTAGTGTGATAGTGAAGGTGAGAATAGTGGTAATTAGTGTTGTGAAATTAGTAAAAATTTAATCGAAAAAACATTTTTTGTTTTTTAAAAGTAACAAACAACAAAATTCGTGGGGGACTAAAGGAAGAAGATAGAGGATGGATTGGGTGTGGTAAGGCATAGACATCTTAAAATGAGTGGTTCAGATTTGTTAAAAGGTATAATTAGATTTTGATAAATTAAAATGAATGGTTCAAATTTGTTAAGAGAAAAATGGTTTAATGTCTAAATGTCCGTAGCTAAGAGATCAACAAACATTCCTTGTTTATGCCTTGATGCAATTTAATATGGGTCTTATAACACTTTCTTCAAACAGATTCTTTACATTTTATTCTTCAAACAGGCTCTTATAACAATTGTAAACAGGTTCTTATAACATGTAGGGGAGAGAGTGAGAGTGAGAGTGCGAGAGAGAGAGAGATGGTTGTTATTTGTTTTTAATCTTCCATTGTTCTTCCACACACTAAAGAAAATACACATTGGCGACCACTTTTGCCGACTAAAAATATTTTGGTTGCCAAAAAGTTGGTGGAATTGGCGACCAAAAATTATGTTAGTCGGTAAAGTACAATATTTAGCTACTAAATTTTTTTAGTCGTGGTATATTATTTTTGGCGACTTAAAAAAAAAATTAGTCGCTAAAAAATCTCACAATTGGTGACTAAAAAAAAATTAGTCGCTAAATTTGCCACAATTGGCCGACTAAAAAAATATTTTTGTTGCCGGTATATATAGTTTTGGCACTAAATATAATTTACTCGCTGAAAGAAAAAAATAAAAATTTAATTTTTTATCTTTCGCGACAAAGTTTGGTCGGCAAACTTAATTTCAGCGACTAAATAATAATTTTGGTCGCCGTATATATAGTTTTGGCAACTAAAATATTTTCGTCGCTGAATAGAAAAATAAAAAATTATTTTTTATCTTTCGCGACCAAAAGGTTTGGTCGGCAAAAACTTTAATTTCAGCGACTAAAAATTATTTTGGTCCGCGGTATAATAGTTTTGGCAACTAAAATATTTAGTCGCTGAAAGAAAATAAAAAATTTTTTTTATCTTTTCGCGACCAAAAGTTGGGTCGGCAAAACCCTTAATTTCAGCGACTAAATTATTTTGGTCGCGGTATATATAGTTTTGGCAACTAAAATATTTTAGTCGCTGAAAGAAAAAATAAAAAATTATTTTTTATCTTTCCGACCAAAAGTTTGGTCGGCAAAACTTAATTTCACGCGACTAAAAAATTAGTTTGGTCCGGTATATAATAGTTTTGGCAACTAAAATAATTTCGTCGCTGAAAGAAAAATTAAAATTTATTTTTTACCTTTCGGGACCAAAAAGTTTGGTCGGCAAAACCTTAATTTTCAGACGACTAAAAATTATTTTGGTCGCGGTATATATAGTTTTGGCAACTAAAATAATTTAGTCGCTGAAAGAAAAATAAAATTTATTTTTTTTTACCTTTCGCGACCAAAAGTTTGGTCAACAAACCTTAATTTCAACGACTAAAAAATTATTTTGGTCGCGGTATATATAGTTTTGGCAACTAAAACATTTTCGTCACTAAAAGAAAAATAAAAATTTACTTTCACTCATCACTCTTTCTTTCTCTCTCTTTCTAATCTATCTGTCTCTCTCTTTCTCTCTGTGTCTCCTATCTCTCTTCTCTTTCTCTCTCTCTCACTCATCACTCTTCTCTGTTTGTCTATCTCTCTCTGTGTCTCTTTTTTGTTTCTGTCTCTCTTCTCTTTCTCTCTCTCACTTCATCATTCTTCTCTGTCTTTCTGTCTCTCTCTCTGTGTCTCTCGCTTATCTCTTTTCTCTATTTCTGTCTCTTTTCTCTTTAATCTCTCTCGCTCATCTCTCATTGTATCTCTCTCATGTATC
>NW_021024769.1:164286-218012 GCF_004153795.1 Camellia sinensis | reverse complement strand
TTTTCTCTCTCTCTCTCTCTCTCATGCTCATCTTTCTTCTCTCTCTATCTCTCTCTTTTTCTATGTCTTTCTCTTGATCATCTCTTTTCGCTCTTTTTCTCTCTCTCTTTTTTCCTGTCTCTTTTCACCCATTTTTTCATCTTCCTCTCTCTATTCTCTTTCTCTCTCTTACTCATCACTCTTCTCTGTCTGTCTCTCTCTCTATGTCTCTCACTCATCTATCTCTTCTCTCATCTATTTTCTCTCGCTGTCTCTTTCGTTCATCTCTCTTGTCTCTATCTCTCTTGCTCATCTCTTTTCTCTCGCTCTCTCTCATCTTTCTTTTCTCTCGGTCTCTATTGCTCATCTCTCTTATTTCTATCTCTCTTTCTGTCTCTCTCGTTCATCTCTCTTCTCTCTATCTCTCTCTCTGTCTATCTCGTTCATCTCTCCTCTCTCTGTCTCTTTTTCTGACTCTCACTCTCTATCTCTTTCTCTTTTTGTCTCTCTCTTCTTTCTCTCTCTCTCTCACTCATCACTCTTCTCTATCTGTCTGTCTTTGTCATTGAAAATGTCTTTGTCTCTTTTTCTCTTTGTCTCTCGCTTATCTCTCTTCTCTCTATCTCTCTCATCTTTTTTCTTTCTCTATCTCTCTCATTCATCTCGCTTCTCTCTGTCTCTCTCTTTGTCTGTCCTACTTATCTTTCTTCTCTCTCTCTATCTCTCTCTTTTTCTATGTCTTTCTCTCGATCATCTCTTTTCGTTCTCTTTCTGTCTATCTCTCACTCATCTCTTGTTTCTTTCTATGTCTTTATCTTTTTTCTTCTGTTCTCTCTCTCTATCTATCTTTCTTTCACTCATCACTATTCTCTCTCTCTTTCTCTTTCTATGTCTCTTTCTCTATCTTTTGTTTATTTCTTTTTGTTGTCTCTCTCTCTCTCTCTCGCTTTTTTTTTCTTTCTCTCTATCTCTCTCTGTCTCTCACTCATCTCTCTTTTCTGTCAGTCATTCATTTCTCTCAATCACAATCATCTCTTTCTCTAAGCCCATTGTTGTTGAAAGAGGAAAAAGTCAAAAAATGAAATGGGTCTCTCTTTCTCTTTGCCTTTGTCTCTCGCTCATCCTCTTCTCTCTCTCTTTCACTCATCTTTCTTCTCTATCTCTCTCATCTCTTTTCAAATATTTTTTTTCAATTATTTTTTTTTCAATAATTTATTTTTTCAATTATAATGTATATGATCCCATCGTCATAAATAATAAAAAAATAAATATAAATATTTTAGGCCCAGACAAACATGCATTAGTTTAACAATTTCTCGCTCATCTTTCTTCTCTCTCTATCTCTCTCTTTTTCTATGTCTTTCTCTTGATCATCTCTTTTCGCTCTCTTTCTCTCTCTCTTTGTCTATCTCTTACTCATCTCTTGCTTCTCTCTGCCTCTGTCTCTATCTCTTTATCTTTCTATCTCTCTCTCTCTCTCTCTTTCTCTCTCTATCTCTTTCTCTCACTCATCACTCTTCTCTCTCTCTTTTTCTCTCTCTATGTCTGTCTGTCTTTCTCTTACTCTTCTCTCTCTCTTTCTCTCTGTGTGTCTGTCTCTCTCCCCTATTGTGTTCACCTTGCTCACTTTCTCCCTCCCCTCTTCTCTATTTACCGAGCTCTTCACTACAAGAAAATGCACTTTTAGCGACCACTTTGTCTCTCTCTTGCTTATCACTCTGTCTCTGTCTCTGTCTTTGTCTCTGTCTCTGTCTCTGTCTCTATCTCTATTCTCTATCTGTTTCTCACTCATCTCTCTTTCACCACCCATCTCCTCTACCACATTCACTACTACTGCAAATGTTATTCCACTACCAGCATTATTACCATTGTTGCCACTCCACCTCTACGACTACCATTACTACCACCATCGTTACCACTATACTATTACTACTACTACTACTACTACTACTACTACTACTACTACCTTTCCTCCACCACCGCCACTCCATCTCCTCTACCATTACCACAACTTCACTACTACTACTACCTTTCCTCCACCACTGCCACTCCATCTCCTCTACCATTACTATAACTTCACCACTAATCTCCTTCGCCATCACCACCACCACCACCACCACCTCACCTCTTATCCACCACATTCACCACTATTGTCGCTTCCTCTCCTCTACCACAAAAATTAGCTCTTAATTTTTAGTAATAAAAAAAAAGGGCCACAAAAAAGAATTTCATCGACCATAAAAAATTAACTTTATTTTAACGAAAAATATTTTTCATTAAAATATTGCCCTTACTTTTATCAAAATAAAAAAAAAAATTCATTCAAATAAAAATAAAAATAATTTCCCTCCCTTTTTCACTTACTCACCGGACCGCCCGCCCGCCCGCCTGCCAAACTTAATTTCCCCCCTTTTTTCTCTCTTCCTTTTCCCCCCATTTTTTTTTCATTTCCTTTCAGGTTTGTAGAGCCCTTAATTTCACAACACTGTTTCAAAACAGTGTGCAAACCTTAATCTGAGAGAGAGAAGATATGGGTTTGAAGAGAGACTGGGGTTGAAGATGAAGGGTTTCAGTTAGCGGCGAGACGGTACGCTTCTTTTGACTATTCTTTCGACTCTCTCACTCCAATCGGTTCCTCTATCGACTGGGTTGAAATGGTTCCTCTATATCTCTATGTGACTGTGTATCCTTGGAACAACAATGATGTAGTTTTGTAATCCGAACAGATCTTAAACCCTATGGCCATTCGGTTCGTCTCCACTATGGCCAGAGACAAACACATCTTCCCTGCCCTCTCATTCTCTTATTTTTTTTTATTTTTATTTTTTTGAATAGCCTTGCACTCTCATTCATGGCTCTCTAACTCAATGCAAATGATCTCAGATCCAAAACACTTAAATCCTCTTCTAATCAGTCAAATTGAAGAGTCGACTGGCCATAGGGTTTCAATTTATGAATAATCAAGCTTTGTGGGCTATATTTGGAAGATACTTTCAATTGATTTTCGCTTAGTACTGGAAGATATTTGGAAGATACTTTCAATTGATTTGTTTGATGTGAAATGCAATGGGGTTAGGAGAATTTGTTCATTCATTAGGCATTTTTCATTCATTAGGCAAACAGAGCATATTAATTCTCTTCAGTGCTTTTATTGACGTTGATATATAACATGCCAAGTTTGAACTCATTCCAATTTTGGTTCAATTGAAAAAGCCGGATGTATCTGCACCAGGAGTCCGTTCTTGTTTTCGCTTAATAATATTCTTTGCCACTTTAAAAAAAAAATTTTTTTTTTGATAATTGGATCTCAAAAGGTAGGAGGACACCATAGTACTCACCAAATGTTTCAAAATTTGGAATTTCTCCCAAAAGAGAAAATCAACCTAAGCACTGTCTCTAATTCTGTTTCTTTTAATCAGTGATCAAAATTCATTCCAGTGATGAGATTAACAGATTAAAGAGGTGTAGTGAGGTCTACAGCGGTGATTCTTACTTCAATTGTGAGTTTGAGGGCTTCCACTATGATTTTCCTTCCCCCCCTCCACTTTTCCTTCAATTTCTTATCTCTCTCCCCCTTTTTAGAATTCTTATGCATCTTAGAGGTGCTAGGTTGTCTCTACACCTCTTTTGTATTTTTGTGTTAATTAAATATATATATGTAATATGCACCTCAATTAGGAGAACAGATGCGCAAGCATTTTTTTTTGTGGTGTGATAGTACTGTACTTACTGTTTTGGATTTTCACTATCAAAAACTCAGATTTTTCCCAAGAGTACTGGATGCAAATATGATATCACAGGTTTGTTTGTTATCTCTCTTGACATTTTGTTCTCATTTTTTTTTTTTTCGTGCTGGACGAAACTAAAATATTATATATATATATATATTTCCTTCTCTCTGGATCCTAAGAACCCTCTCACATTGTCTTTTACCCTTCATTGTGTTATGAGAGTGGTTTAACTTAGGCACTTCATTCTTAATTTTCTTACACATACGAATCATTTCTTGTAAGTGGTATGATACAGAGTACTGCAGCTCCCTTGAGATGTTTTTCGCTTAAATAAATCCTTTGAATTTTGTTTATGTCAGTGTGCATCTGCAGTTGATAATTTGCTACCTATTATTTCAAGCACATAACGGTTTGGAGAGTCCCCCACTACACCAGCTGCTCTTAATCTTGCTCGGCATGTTGCAGGTTGGCCTGGGTGTTTTCCTGAAGTAAGTTGCTTCTTCTTTTTCTTCTTTTTTATAAGTAGTTAACTGATTTCTCTTCATTTGAAATGCATATTATCAGCTTAAATATTCTAATGGACAATTGAGAACCATAGGTTTGGTTTGTCAAATGCCGACAGTGAATGGTTCATATCAATATAATTATGATAAATGATAATAAATTGGAGGTGATGCAATATTGTTTGCATTGTGACATTTTATTTTATAATTTTCAATACCTTTGTATAGTGCTTGGCTCACTTTATGCGGAGATGATCCTTTGTGATATGAGAAATTGTTCTTATTTTTTCTTCTCTTTTTCTTGGCACAATAATTTCAGAACAATATCATGAGGGATACACACATCATTTTGACCTTTGGTAGAATGCATTAGAGCGGATCTCTTTATGGAGGAACGATATTTTTATTTCGTTTTTAAATGTAACAAAAAACCATTGATTCATCTCATCTGAATCACACAAATTTCTTTCATAAATGTGTTGATTTTGGATCCAAAAATTTCCTTTGATACATCTCATCTGATCACACAAAAAATTTAGAAGCACTTCATTTTGTTCACTGATGAGTGAAAATTGTATGTGTCTTGCTTTTAATATTTTTTGTTCTTCTTGTTAAATATCATGCCATATTTATCTAAATTCTTGATATACATGCCATCTCTGTCTCTCTCTCTCTCTCTCTCTCTCTCTCCTTTTTGTTATTGCTGATTATTTATTTTGTTACTTAACTAGATATTGAAAACCCTCTTTGAGATTGTCCTATTTGAGGACTGTGGCAACCAGTGGAGCCTTAGCAGACCAATGTTGAGCTTGATACTTATAAGTGAAGAGGTAATAGTTGAAACTGCAAATTTTGAATTCCGTTCTTGTTTTGTAGTCTTCCTGTTTCGCAGTTCTTTTGTATGGCAAGTACAAACTAAACAGTAGTCTTAAAAGGGGTTGGAATCTAAATTGTGGGATTTGTCAAACAACCAACCATCATGTGTTGCATAAAACAAATAAATCAAGAGAAATGAGATATACCTTGAGAAATTAATTTCCATGGAACTCAAGAATTTTTCCAATTAACCACTAGAGAATCTAATTGCCAACCATTGTTCTGAACCCCATAAATTGTGCTTAATTTGGCAAAGCAGTGAAAAAAATAGCTTTTATAATTGGCTTTTGTCATCTTTAGTGGACTGTTAAAATTTTAATTTATATTTTTAAAATTGCAGGGACTTTTACTCTAAAATCTCTTAAAATCCAAAAAAAAATTGAAAAAGTCTACTAAAGACAAAAAAGTTTACTAAAAATTGAAAAATTGAGTCTTTGATTAATCGAGTTGACTTGTCGGAATCAGAGGCCGAGACGTCTTTGGATTTTCTTTTGCATGAAGCTAATGAGGCGTTGATCAGTGCCTTTCTTGTTCTGTTGAGAGCAAAAGGAGAAACTTATGAAGAAGTATGCTCTCTCTCTCTCTCTATATGTATATATATACACACACACACACTTTCTATACTACTATATGAAGCACACAACTCAGCTAGTGTCACTCATTTTCTGATATACCCAAATTGCTTGTATGTAACTGTTCAAGTTTCTTATTTAAATCACGCATAACTTTAGAACAGTTTCTTGTTGACATATAGCAAACTGGAAAGGGGTGACCGGATTGAGCTTCTTGTTGACAAAACAGCAACAATGCAAGACAGTGCTTTTCATTTTAAGAAACAGTCTAGGCTCCTCAGTCGTGCTCTTTGGATGAAAAATGCCAAGCTCTTGTAAGTACTGGTCCCTTACTATTAAGTTAGACCTTTTTTTTTCCCTAAACAGTGTTTGGAACTATATTCTTTCTCAAAGGTAGCGCAAATTATTCCGTTGATTCTTGCATTGTGTTTCATTCGATGTGTGCTTATTGCGGGGAGCTTGATGAATATTTATGATATTATTGCAGATCATCCCTGTATTTTTAAATGGTCATTTTTAAAACACAATTAAAAACTTACACAAGCAGCCCAACACTGGTCATTTTCTAAACTATGATATCATTACATTTGAAAATGGTCATTTTTAGTCGTTAGTTTGAAGCTGATAACTATTGCTCTATTTGATCAACCTATCTGTCTAGATGCCCTTTTTGAATTTTTCCCCCCCAATAAATTTTATGTGCTAGAAGCTCGATTTAATGATATAATGTTTTGCTAGATGGACTCTCTACCATTTGAATGCTGCTGGAATTTTGACTTCTTTAGATGATTACTTGAAGTCTTATTATATACACAATTAAAAAAAAAAAGAAAAAGGGCCCAATTAGTATGCATTAATGTGTCTTTAAATAACCATAATTTAGGTATTTAGGAGATATTGTAGGATAATCCAAAAAACTAGGAAACTAATATAACGTTATAAGCTTATTCCTAAAAAAATGTAAATATCAAATAAAATAAATCAAATACAATTTTAAAATTACAAAATAACAGTCCAAAGGGATATGAAGGTTGTTCCTTACAAAATTGTGAATAAAGATGGAAAGCCTTGTATCGAAGTTAAGATTAAGGATGCAAAGCCCAAGGTATGTAGCCCCGAGAAGGTCAGTGCTATGATTCTAATTAAGATAAAGGAGACTGTGAGGCATTCCTTGGGAAGAAATTCAATTAAGGATGCTGTTGTCACAGTTGTTGGTGAGTAGAACTCTTCTAAATTACTACTATTGTTCTCCACTCTTCCAAGGATGCTGTGGTACTCCCTTTTACTTTTTTTTGCAACCTGTAGCCTACTTTAATGATGCCCAAAGGCAAGCTACCAAGGATGCTGGTATTATTGCTGGGCTGAATGTTGCTAGAATTTTAAATGAACCATCTGCTGCAGCTATTGCCTATGGATTCGACAGTAAAGGTGGTGAGAAGAACATCCTTGTGTTCGACCTTGGTGGTGGCACATAAAAAGTTAGACAATTTTTTTTTTTTTTAGCACAACAAAGCTATTGCAAATCTCAAACTGTCATGATGATACATTTGATGGACTATATAATCAAATAGCACCAACCACGAATCCACTAGTAACAAAAGGGTTTAGAGTGTCTGGTCGATTTGTTGCCATCAGAACTTTGATGTTCCCTCGAGCATCAAATCCATCAAGCTGATTCACAATTTGAAGCATAGTGCGCTGAACCTCATTGTCTCCACCCACACCATCATCAAAACGTGCACCTCCTATGGCATCTAGTTCATCAAAAAACACGATACAAGCTTTTTTGGAATGTGCCATCTGAAATAGTTCACGAACCAGACGGGCACCCTCCCTAACATATTTCTTAACAAGTTCACTTCCAATAACACGGATGAAACACGCATCAGTTCTATTAGCCACAGCTCTAGCTAAAAGTGTCTTACCGGTACTAGGTGGACCATAACATAGAACACCCTTAGGAGGGTCGATTCCGAGCTTCACAAACTTTTCAGGATCATTCCTTTGGAGTAACTACATAAGGAGAAACAAATAAACCATAAACAAAGAAAAAGAAAAGAAAAGAAATGAAAAAACAGAGAAAACCATAAATAAGAGAGATTGTTTTCAACACTATAGTAGTCTTCTATGTCTGTCTGTGCTTGTCAAGCTTGATTGTGTTTGCCATGACCATATATGAACCTTGCACTTTTCTCTGTGTAAACATGAGTCTCATTGTCCAATCTGTTAATACCCATTTTAAATTTGTAATTAGTAGCTTATACTCTGAAATTGATAATTTAATTACCCATTTCAAATATTGTCATTAAAAACAAACCTAACATTATTTCTTATTTTCTTTGGTATAGATGGATAATCTACAAAAAAAAACACTTTTAGCGACCTTTTTTTTAGTCACTAAAAATGTAATTTTGGTTGCTGAAAGTATCCGCGACATGAACAAAATTGGTCGCTGAAGCCGTGTCACTAAATGCTTCGGCGACCAAATCAATTTTGGTTGCCTTTATAAATAAATTGGCGACCAAATATTTCCGTCGCCAAAAGACTAAAATTTCGTCACCATTAATTAACATTTAGTCACTAAGAGTAGCCTTCAGCTGATGACATGTTAAGTTTCAGTGACATATAAATGCGTCACTAAAAATACCTTTCAGTGACTAAAACAATTGGTTGTTGAATGTTAACACTTTTGGCGACCAATCAAGTTTTGGGTTGCTAAAAAAATTATGGACACATACTTTCAGCAAACATAAATAAAATATCACCAAAAGTAAATTTACAACTAAAAAAACCTGTCACCAAAAATTCATTATTTATAAATTTTTTTGACAGTTTCCCTGTTCAATACATAATTCATAAACCTATAAACATAAGCAAAATATAATTCAAATTAACACACTTGTGCAAAGCATCCAAAATATAAACTTAATTCAAAAGTAGTACCATATTAAATATAAACAACATATCAAATCCAAAACATCCAATTTAAGTACAAATCTCTTACAATCCCAAACTTCAAACACAGCTCATATGCTTATCTATCGGAATGTTGATACAGCTCATATGCTTATCTATTGAAGTGTTGATACAGCTCATATGCTTATCTATTGAAGTGTTGATACAGCTCATATGCTTATCTATTGAAGTGTTGATACAGCTCATATGCTTATCTATTGAAGTGTTGATACAGCTCATATGCTTATCTATTGAAGTGTTGATACAGCTCATATGCTTATCTATTGAAGTGTTGATACAGCTCATATGCTTATCTATTGAAGTGTTGATACAGCTCATATGCTTATCTATCGGAATGTTGATACAGCTCATATGCTTATCTATTGAAGTGTTGATACAGCTCATATGCTTATCTATTGAAGTGTTGATACAGCTCATATGCTTATCTATTGAAGTGTTGATACAGCTCATATGCTTATCTATTGAAGTGTTGATACAGCTCATATGCTTATCTATTGAAGTGTTGATACAGCTCATATGCTTATCTATTGAAGTGTTGATACAGCTCATATGCTTATCTATTGAAGTGTTGATACAGCTCATATGCTTATCTATCGGAATGTTGATACAGCTCATATGCTTATCTATTGAAGTGTTGATACAGCTCATATGCTTATCTATTGAAGTGTTGATACAGCTCATATGCTTATCTATTGAAGTGTTGATACAGCTCATATGCTTATCTATTGAAGTGTTGATACAGCTCATATGCTTATCTATTGAAGTGTTGATACAGCTCATATGCTTATCTATTGAAGTGTTGATACAGCTCATATGCTTATCTATTGAAGTGTTGATACAGCTCATATGCTTATCTATCGGAATGTTGATACAGCTCATATGCTTATCTATTGAAGTGTTGATACAGCTCATATGCTTATCTATTGAAGTGTTGATACAGCTCATATGCTTATCTATTGAAGTGTTGATACAGCTCATATGCTTATCTATTGAAGTGTTGATACAGCTCATATGCTTATCTATTGAAGTGTTGATACAGCTCATATGCTTATCTATTGAAGTGTTGATACAGCTCATATGCTTATCTATTGAAGTGTTGATACAGCTCATATGCTTATCTATCGGAATGTTGATACAGCTCATATGCTTATCTATTGAAGTGTTGATACAGCTCATATGCTTATCTATTGAAGTGTTGATACAGCTCATATGCTTATCTATTGAAGTGTTGATACAGCTCATATGCTTATCTATTGAAGTGTTGATACAGCTCATATGCTTATCTATTGAAGTGTTGATACAGCTCATATGCTTATCTATTGAAGTGTTGATACAGCTCATATGCTTATCTATTGAAGTGTTGATACAGCTCATATGCTTATCTATCGGAATGTTGATACAGCTCATATGCTTATCTATTGAAGTGTTGATACAGCTCATATGCTTATCTATTGAAGTGTTGATACAGCTCATATGCTTATCTATTGAAGTGTTGATACAGCTCATATGCTTATCTATTGAAGTGTTGATACAGCTCATATGCTTATCTATTGAAGTGTTGATACAGCTCATATGCTTATCTATTGAAGTGTTGATACAGCTCATATGCTTATCTATTGAAGTGTTGATACAGCTCATATGCTTATCTATCGGAATGTTGATACAGCTCATATGCTTATCTATTGAAGTGTTGATACAGCTCATATGCTTATCTATTGAAGTGTTGATACAGCTCATATGCTTATCTATTGAAGTGTTGATACAGCTCATATGCTTATCTATTGAAGTGTTGATACAGCTCATATGCTTATCTATTGAAGTGTTGATACAGCTCATATGCTTATCTATTGAAGTGTTGATACAGCTCATATGCTTATCTATTGAAGTGTTGATACAGCTCATATGCTTATCTATCGGAATGTTGATACAGCTCATATGCTTATCTATTGAAGTGTTGATACAGCTCATATGCTTATCTATTGAAGTGTTGATACAGCTCATATGCTTATCTATTGAAGTGTTGATACAGCTCATATGCTTATCTATTGAAGTGTTGATACAGCTCATATGCTTATCTATTGAAGTGTTGATACAGCTCATATGCTTATCTATTGAAGTGTTGATACAGCTCATATGCTTATCTATTGAAGTGTTGATACAGCTCATATGCTTATCTGTTGTAGTAGTGATATAGCTCATATGCTTATCTATTGAAAAGTTTGTTTGATTTGATATAGCATTAAAATGTATATCATCATTGTTTGCGAAGTATGGGAGTAGTTTATGTGTTATTGATACAACAAAATAATGTGTATCCATCTTGGATTTCGAAAGTGTTCTAGTGATGAACTATAATCTCATCAAATGTTCTGGCCAGAGTACTGAGCCTTGTTTTCAAACTCAAAGTTGAACAAAAACGAAAAGTGAATTGTAACATAGACTTGGCTGTCATGGAGACGTAGGGAGATGTAAATGGAAGTGTCAGTGTTGACCGTCTATCAGTTGCTAATCTTTTAGTCATTGTTCATGGTTGGTTTAGTGTATTTCTACTGGGCTGTGGCTCACCCTATATGGGAATATCATTTTCAGGTACAGGTAGCATGCCACCTCCAAGGACATAGCTTGGGAGGCTAGAGGCGGACATACTTTTGTCGTTTTACTTTTTGATGTATTACATGTAAATTCAAGCCAAGGGCTTAATGTGTAAATGAGTTAATACTCTTTTGTTGTAACCAAGTGTTAACTTAGAAAGCTGTAAGCCCATAGGGCATTTGCTTTTGTTGTTAATATGTAATACTTTTGTAATGGAATTCTGATAAATGGAAGAATGCGGAACTTTTACATATCAATGCATGTCTTATTTGATGGGTTTAATGTTATTATTTGAGGGCGTTACAGTATTCTTGTAAACCTGTTAGTCCTCATAATTGTTTGTTTACTATTTTGCCACGAAGGTATTTATTTCTGTTTGGCCAGCGCGCGTGTGCCTCTGGGAGGGAGTCTGTTTGAGTTTCACGTCACATTAAAGATGGTATTAGTAGTCTTTTTTTGTTGGTGTGAAATACAGGCTGGTGGACGTGAACGTGTAGTAGATGATGTGAGGGGGTTGAATGTCACGTGGGGGGATATGGTTAGACATGGGTGTACCCACCCACCCGTTGAATCCAACCCGGTTGAGTTTAACCCGACCCGTAGAAGTTTCCCCTAAAAAATAGTAATCAGTGTCATTTTGAAAAGTCGAATCGATGTTGAGTGGTGGTGCGAACCCTTACATTTGGGATGACTATCCACTTGGTTGATTTGAAATTCAAATTTCGTGATTCGAAACACACGCTACAGTTTAAGGTGACATTGCATGCATTGGTTGTGTTCATCCAATTTGCATTCGTGTTTTATTTTGTCGATTTGCTCTTCGTGGGAAACCCTAACACATTACGTGAACAGAGGGTGTTGGTTAAATTGTGGCGATCATAGTTGAGTTGTAGTGTCGGTTGCCGGAAAATTTGTAGTCAATGTCTGACAAACGTAAGTTGTTAATTTATTTGGTTGTTAGTATGTATTGATTCGAGCTCTATGATGTGGTCAGGGTTTAGTTAGTTGTTTTTGTGGTATGTGTTCATATATGCACCTAAAGTTGGATGTATGTTCTTGATAATAGTTTGCTACCTTACGTCGTATTTCTCAATATATGTGTAGTGTGTTGTCGTGTTATGCGTTACTGTTGTTGCTTTTTTAATGTCCATGGTTTTGGTAACGTGGGTCAGCAATAGTCATGTAGGACCATGTAATTGGGTTGACGTTTGTATGTGGTGGGGTGGAGTGTTTGTGTTGTCATTTGGTTGTTTTTTTTTTATGTTCTTGGTTATTTTAACGTGGGCCTGGGCAATTATCATGTAGGACCATGTTACAAGGGTGATGTGTGTAACTGCAAGGGTGGGGTGTTTGTGTTGTCAGTTTGTTATTTGTTTTAAGGATGTATGGCATGAACATTATAAAATGTAATGGTTGGGGGAGTGTAAAGTGTGCAAATGTGTCATTATAAAAATTTAATGTTTGGGGGGTGTGTTTTTGTGGTAATTTGGGTGCGCACGTGAACAATGTTTATGTAATGGTTCATTGTCTGAAAGGAATATTTATACCCGAATATTTTTTTGTTTGTGGTTTGGTTTATGACCAATAGTGATGGTGATTGGGTGTTCTCCGTAATTGGGGTACGGGGGCGTGTTATATGTTGTCACTAAAATTGCACGTTCACGTTGCTAATTTTTGTTCATGGTAAACGTGGTAATGATTGTTATCGTGGTGTCAGCGAGTTGTTGTCGAACAAATGGTTATTATTGTACTAAAGTTACTATCGTTGAAACTGTTATTGGGTTGCATAGTGGTGATTTTAGCAAGACTAAATGCTGACACGTTGCTCATGTTGTTTGTTGTACTGATGTTATGTTTGCAAGTGCAGGGGTTAACGTTGAGGCTAGTCAGTGGACGCGTTCATGTGAACATAAGCAGCAAGAAGCCTTGGGGTTGTCGTCAACCAGTAAACTTGGGGTGAAAATGGCAAGGCGAGTTCTATTCAAGCAGCCGAAAATTGAAGCACGTACGGGTGGTCCTAGCAAGCGTCTAAAACCATGCTTGAATTTCCGGTCTAACATTGCTGGGATCATTAAAATGGTTTATGCTACAAATTTGAGGGAAGTGCAGCTTGCATATCTGAGGAAGACATCATTCTGGATGTTGTTTGAATCTATATTAATTAATCAACTTGACCACACTGAGTTCAAAAAGGGGGACGATTTGATTGTTCGTATCATTAGCTCGTACAGCGTTAGGGATGATAAGTTTGTTATCGAAGGACGTGGTGTGGATTTCATGGATCAAGATGTGAAGTTACTTTTTGGTTTGCAAAGTGGGGATGCATTTCTTAATTTGACACCACGTCTAAGACCAGCGTCTGATTTTGTCCAACGTTGGTGTCTTGGGACTAGCCGCATCACTGTGAAATTGGTAAAGGATTTACTGGCAGAGGCAGCGACGGGTGATTCGCTATGTGACCACGAGGACACTGCCAAATTTCTCTGTTTGTACGTGTGTGGAAAATTATTTTTTGCAACGTCAGGCGAGACAATTAGTTGGACGTTCATTCGGTACGTGGATAACATAGATGCAATGAAATTGTATGATTGGAGTGGCACTGTACGTAGCATGCTGATGCGTTCAGTTAGGGACTTCCATCGGGCATCGGAGAAAGTGACTGGATGTGTAGTTGCGTTAACGGTAAGTGTAATGTTAACATGTTGTTTTGGTGGTTTTTTCTGTTTAAATATTTGTTATGTTATGTGATATAAATTGCTTGGTGTTTACAATGATAACTGTACTGTAGTTTTAGTTGTGTGAACACATAAGCATTGTGAGAGCCAAACATGGGCATAGGTTTCGGAGATTCTTGAAATGGGATGTTGGTGAGGTGATATCAAGTTCACGTGGTCTGAAACTAAATGGTCCAAACAAGTTTGAGGTATGTGTTGTGTAGGTTGTTGTGTAGATTTTGAATTCATTATGGGGGTTAGTTGGAATTGTTTTCGTTAAGTGTGATGATGTTGTGTCTGTGTTCACAGTGCTATTATTTTTTGTAGATTTCTATAGAAAGGTTGGTTGTGAAAGAGCACGAGGTTTTACGTTTGGAAGGGAATGGTGTGGGAGGGGATGGAGACGTGGTGTTGGTTGTCGACGATGGTGACCATGTTACTAGTGGAGGTGTATCTGTGATTGGGGATGTTGATGTAGTCGGAAATAATTATGATTTTGACATTGGTGGAAGCATAAAAACCAAACCAAGGGCATCAAGATCAAATATCCGAATTCGCCAACATGAAGACCGATCTAGTGACAAGTTTTATGGACCAGGTGGTCAGTTTGAAGGGTGCGAGGACGTTGGTCCCTCTGCTGCTGTGTTTAGGACGGGGGACGAAGGGGAAAAGAAAATTATAATGGAGTTGAAGAAAGAAATTGAACAATTGAAAAAGAAAAATGAAATGCAAGCAGTTAATTTGGTGGAAGGTTTTGAGAACACATTTAGGGTGAAGGACGATGAATGCAAAAAACTAGAAGCTAAGAATGTAAAGTTACGACGCACTGTTACAGCCCTTGAGGAGCAAATTGCTGAGCAAGCAGTGCACAGTGTTACACAGCGTTTTAATGGCGTTGAAGTCACCAAAAAGAGTGCAGATGCTATGTAGGTGGAAGTTTGGTTTGTAGAGAGATTGGACGTGATATGAGCCCAACAGTTCATGGAAGAATTGTGATGGATGCCTCTCCTGTTGCTTACCTAGACAGGGTAGACAACCACGTAGCTAATGATGCAAGGGTAGCAGGTGAGAATGATGTTATTGTTGTTAGTCCTTTGTTGAGTGAAGGTGACAGTCATGGGGATGGTATGAACTCGTTCGTTTGTAAGATTAAAGGTAAAATGAGGAAAAACCTGAAGTTGCCTGAGTTCGAGTAACAAGAATTAAGGAGTAGGGCGCATGTAGTGGACAACAAAACTAGAAATGTTGTCCGGTGGGGTTGGGTGTAGTGTGGAAGGTATGGAACGAGATGACGTGATTGATTTTGAAACAGTTATGGATGGGAAAAAAGTATTCACAGGGTTTGGAATAATGAATCGTAACACGATCTGGAAGATGATGACCGAGCAAAGGAAAGATGTAATAAGCACTGCCTATGATCAATACGTTGATAGGTGAGTTTTGTTTTGTTTTTTTTTCCCTTACAAGTTCTTACATACGCATTGCATTGGTAGTAGATGCTGATTGTAATATTAAAGTCATAAACTTGTATGTAGGGTTGTTATATGGGTTGGACGAATTGATGGGAATGCTGTTTATTTTTCGGATGTTAGAGCACTAGTGAGGCAATCAGGTGTGAGGGGCAATGTAAGTGATGCGTATGGTTTTCAGATTACCATTATTGTACAAAGTTTATGTCACGCCCCTAACTCGCCCCAAAAAGTTTGGGCATGACCTATGTAGAACTAGTCACTTAACCTAATATATATATACATAATTTAGGGGCCTGTATGGAAGCACTGATATCATAGGACAATTTATGAGAAAGTATAACTTCCATTGAGCTACTATTGGCATGCCAGGATCACAGACGTAGTATAAAACGAATAGACATAAAGAGCTACATATGTGAGAGTTAGTTATAAACATATACATATACAGAACCTGCCCCATGGTTGGGCGTATAACAAAACATTATGTACATCTCAATCTAAGCCAATAACTAAGGTGCAAGTCATAACTTAACAAAATACCACAAAAAATGTAAGGCTTTGACCCAGTGCCTGGCTACGCTTAGGCTGACAAAAAGGTGATGATGCCGGGCTTAGGACCGACCTTCTGGTTGGTTACCTACATAAATAGACATAACATAGAGTGAGCCAGGCTCAGTGAACAATAGTACTTAAATGCATCAGTTACTTAATTAAAAATGTAACACACATAAAAGTGTAGCAATACAGAAATCATGTAGTAGTCTGATTCCGTTCAGGCAAACAGAACAATGCTGTCGGTTCACAACTTCACAGTTTGGCACTTGGCCTGAAGAGTTCACACATTCACAAATTAGCCCTTGGCTTTTTAGTTTCACAACTTAGATGCACAACTTCACAAATTGGCCCCCGGCCTCTGAGATTCATAGTTTCCCAAGTTATAGATTCTTACTTAACAAGTTGGCCCTCGGCCTCATCATTTCATATTTTACAATTGGCCCTTGGCCACATAGGTTCATAACTTTACAAACTCTTTTGATGTTTCCATAATTTCACAATGTTTCTCACATGGCATACATAACTTCACAACCTCTTTTGATGTTTCCATAATTTCACAATGTTTCTCACATAGCATACATAGCATACATGTCAACATAATTCTTACGACGAAAACCATAAAGTCAATAACGATAATTATGAACGGTTAAAGGTGCATCGAAGTACTATTACTCACAGCGTTGTGATGACGTGCTAGTCCCTCCCGGAGTATGTCCTGTACACATTTAAAGTTCACAAATTAGCTTTCTTCTTCCTTGTTAAAATAATTCTTGAGTCATTACGATTCAAATGAGTTTACAACCATCGAAAGATCATCAAAAATATTGTAAAAATAACAGAGGGTCGAGCACACAAAACAGAGCAGGTATTCTTTCCGACCTGGGCCACACGTGCGACAGCCCCCTCCGCACGAGCGGACATGGACCGCACGTGCAGTCCCCCTCCTCCGCACGAGTGGCCGTAGACAGTATGTAAACCCAGATTTTTCCCTCTTCTCCGCACGTGCGGCCATGGCCTCCGCACGTGCGGCCAAGCCCCTGTTTGGCAGTCCGAAATTTATACAAAAAGCCAAGTTTTGGTGAGCAACAACAAGGTTCAAAGTAGGTCCCTTGATTACTAAACTATGGTTCAAATTCATGTATTTAGAAGGCATAAATACACAACAATCTAGATCTTAACTTCACAACTCAATTTGATTCATCAAAACTTTAAACTCATAACTACTTTAAACTTTAAACTTTAAACTCACATATGTAGATATATATCCATATAGCCATATATTTCTATACTTGGATTCAAACATGATAAATCAAGGAACAAAATAATCAAATGATAGATTGATCATATCAATTTTTCATCATAAACACACAAAATTTCCCTTACAACCCTTACAACTCAAAGACACACAACATCAAGGAATTCCTACTCCAAATAGAGGAAGAGGGTTGAGTTAAAGGACTTACACTTACCTTAAGCTTCAATTTCTCTAACCCTCTAATTTTAACCCAAATCACTTCCTTGTTGAGTTTTCCCCTTTTCTCCTTCTTTCCTTAATCTCCTAGCCTCTCCAGGAGATATTTACGAAATGGGTTTTTCCTAAATCAAGTGGTTATAGGCAAGAATGCATTGATAGACATAATAGGACAAAAATCATTCGTTTAATCATTCCGAAATTGAAATTTCGTAAACATGCTTAATATTACCTAAAAATTACGCTGATCGTCATTATAAAATCAATTTCAGATAATTAAGCCTCTAGGGCTTCCAATTTCTGATTTAACATTATAATTGTAACAGATGCTTTTCCTTATTAAACAGATACAGGTTCGATTCATAAGACATATATATACTTAAACTTAATTTCTCATGCGGTTTCACATTAAACATTCGAAAGTACAGAATAAAGACTAAAATATAGCAGAATCACATACGAGGGTTGGGTTATTACACTCTCCCCCCCTTAAATAAGTTTGGTCCCTCAAACTTGTTTGTACCTCAAAACAAAAACAGATGCGGATACTGGTGTTCTTGCCAAGTAGTCTCGGTTCCATAATGTTCTTGCCACTCTACCTTTACCATTGGAATTTCTCGATTGCGTAACTATTTCACTTGCCGATCCAAAATTCGAAGTGGTTTTTCTTCATAGCTTAGCTTATCATCCAACACAATTTGGTGGTAGTCTATGACATGAGATGGATCTGACAGGTATCTTCGAAGCATAGAGACATAGAACACGTTATGTACTTGGCTCATGCTCGGTGGGAGGGCTACTCGGTAAGCTACTGGGCCCACTTTTTCCAGAATTTGGAAGGGACCAACATACCGGGGTGTTAACTTACCCCTTTTTTCAAATCTCGGATGGCCTTTCAGCGGTGTGACTTTCACGAACACATGACTACCCACTTCAAATTCCAAATCTCTTCAACGGTTATCTGCATAACTCTTCTGTCTGCTTTGAGCCGTTTTTAATCTTTCCCGAATAATTTTCACTTTTTCCGCTGTTAATTGCACAATTTCAGGCCCTAGCAAAGAGCTATCCCCAACTTCAGTCCAACATACAGGGGAACGACACGGTCTCCCATATAAAGCTTCATAAGGTGCCATCTCAATACTCGAATGGTAACTATTGTTGTATGCAAATTCTACCAACGGTAGATGGGTTTCCCAATTGTCTTGAAAATCTAGCACACACATTCGAAGCATATCTTCTAAAGTTTGTATCGTTCTCTCGGATTGACCGTCGGTCTGAGGGTGAAAAGTTGTGCTGAATTTAAGTTCTGTACCCATAGCTTCCTGCAGACTTTGCCAAAATCTTGAAACAAATTTGGGATCCCTATCCGACACAATTGAAACCGGAACGCCGTGAAGCCTTACAATTTCATTCACATAAAGTACTGCAAGCTTATCCGCATTATACTGAGTCTTCACTGGTAAGAAGTGAGCAGACTTAGTTAACCGGTCTACAATGACCCATATCTAATTCATGCCTCAAGGAGTCCGTGGTAACCCCACAACAAAATCCATGGTTAAATGTTCCCACTTCCATTCCGGGATTGGAAGGGGTTGTAATAATCCTGCTGGTCTTTGATGTTCCGTTTTTACTTGCTGACATTGTAAACACTTAGAAACGAATTCCGCGATCTCCTTTTTCATACTTGGCCACCAAAAATTTTGTCTCAAATCCCGGTACATTTTAGTACTTCCCGGATGTATTGAAAATTTTGAGGCATGTGCTTCTTCCATCAATTCCCGCTTAAGTTCCAACACATTAGGGACACATATTCTGTTTTGAAACTTGAGCACCGAATCCATTAAACTGAATCCCAGTTTTGGTTTTGTCTCTAACTCATCACATATCTTCCTTAAAGTATCATCCTCCATTTGATGCAACTTGATCTCTTCAAGTAAGGTCGGTTGAGCCATTACTACTGCCATTATGACCTCATGTCCACGTATCACATACTCCACATTCAGTTTATCTAACTCAATCACCAACTCCTTTTGTTCCGTAAATAAATTTGCCAAATCCCCCCTATTTTTCCGACTAAGTGCATCCACGACCGTGTTGGCTTTACCAGGATGGTAATGGATCTGCAAATCATAATCCTTAAGCAACTCCAACCATCGCCGCTGTCGCAAATTCAACTCCTTCTGGGTAAAAAGATATTTGAGACTTTTGTGGTCGGTATAGACTTCACAAGTTGTGACATAGAGATAGTGTCGCCATATCTTCAAAGCAAAAACTACTACTGCTAGCTCAAGGTCGTGTGTGGGATAATTTTTCTCGTGGGGTTTCAATTGTCGAGAGGCATAAGCGATAACCCTTCCATTTTGCATAAGTACACAACCAAGCCCTTTATGCGATGCATCACTGTAAATTACAAATCCTTCGGTACCAGATGGTAAGGCCAGAACTGGTGCTGTAGTCAGCTTTGTTTTCAGATCTTGGAAAGCAGACTCCCGCTCTTCTGACCACTCAAATGCAACTCCCTTTCGAGTCAATTGTGTAAACGGCACAGCGATTTTGGAGAAATTCTGAACAAACCTCCTGTAATAGCCAGCTAATCCCATGAAACTACGCACCTCAGTGACATTGGTAGGAGTTGGCCAATTCACAATCGCCTCAATTTTATGCGGATCAACAGAGACTCCTTCCTTTGTTACTACATGCCCCAGAAATGCCACCTCTTGTAGCCAGAATTCACATTTCTTTAACTTTGCATATAATTTCTTCTCCCGGAGTGTTTGAAGGATTTGGCGAAGATGATCTTCATGAGCCGCTGCACTCTTTGAATATATAAGAATATCATCGATAAAGACCACCGCAAACTCATCCAGGTAAGGTTTAAAGACGCGATTCATTAGATCCATAAATGCTGCCGGTGCATTAGTAACTCCAAAGGGCATGACTAGAAATTCATAATGGCCGTACCGGGTTCGAAAAGCTGTCTTCTCCACATTATCAGCTTTGACCTTCAATTGATGGTATCCAGACCGTAGATCAATTTTTTGAGAAAACTTGTGCCCCTTGTAGTTGGTCAAATAAATCGTCAATCCGTGGTAAGGGGTACTTGTTTTTTATTGTTACCTTACTAACTTCCCTATAGTCAATACATAGCCGAAGTGTTCCATCCTTCTTTTTCACAAATAAAACTGGCGCACCCCAAGGAGATATACTCGGTCGGATGAATCCCTTATCAAGCAAATCTTGTAATTGAATCTTTAACTCTTTTATTTCAGCTGGGGACATCCTATACGGCGTCTTAGAGATGGGTTGGGTTCCTGGTGCTACTTCAATTATAAACTCAATTTCGCGGTCTATCAACTGCCCCGGCAATTCTTTGGGAAAAACATCCGGAAATTCATGGACCACTGGAATCACATCAATACCCCCATTCAACACTTGTTCCTCCAAAACACTACATAAATACCCCTAACATCCTTTCTGCATTAACTTACAAGCCTTCACGGCAGAAATCAGATAAGGTGGCGAAGTCACTTCCCGCCCATGAATAATAGACTCTGGTTGCCCCGGAGGATGGAAATTGATTTGCTTAGTCAAGCAGTTTATAGTCGCACCATAATCACTCAGCCAATCCCTTCCCAGAATAACATCAAAAGAGGTCATGTCAAGAGGTAACAGGTTAGCATACACACGAATATCCCCAAGTTGAAGTTCATAAGCTACATATACCGAAGCACAGATCATAGAGTCTCCTAAAGGGGAAGACACACACAACATATAAGACAAGTTTTCTTCAGTTTTATCTAACTTAGGAGCGAATAGTTTCGACACAAAAGAGTGGGTGGAGCCAGAATCAAACAATACTTGCGTGGAATGACCATAAACAATAAATGTACCTGACACCACCGTCGTCGCATTTTGTACATCACCTGGAACCAATGCGAACACCCTACCTTGCCTTGCAGTATCCTTATTATTAGTAGGTTTAGCAGTTGCCTTCATGTTGGGGGTTGATGTAGACCCCGCGGAACTTGTAGCAGTCCTATTACCCTTTTGTTGAGTCCATTGTGGGCAATCCCTTACCAGATGACTCGTTTTGCCACATTTAAAGCAAGCTCCAGTCTTCCAGTGGCAAGTCCCTCGATGTTGCCTCCCACAATCTGGACACACTGGAGTGGAGTTGTGGGTAGGGGTGGTGATGCTGAAGTTCCCTGAATTCTGCTTCTTGTTTGGTGGGGTAACTGATCCTTTTGACCATTGATTATTCTGCCTCTTCCCTTTCCACTCGGAAATTCGATTCTGAGCATCAAGAATCCTTTCTACTATAACGGCCCTTTCTAGCACATCAACATAAGTAGGTAGCTTTAACATATTGACCCGGTCTAGGATAGCACCCCGTAAGCCCCCTTCAAATTTCCGTGCCTTCTTATAATCCGTATCCACCATATGAGGCGCAAACCAAGCTAGTTCTGCAAATTGGGCTTCATATTAAGCAACAGTCTTGTTCCCTTGTCTAAGAGTTTCAAATTCAGTCACCTTCTTATCTCGCATGCTTTGGGGAAAATACTTGTCGTAGAACAATTCTAGAAATCTATCCCATGTTAATCCTGGGTGTATGGTCCTTGTGAGCATCCACCATCTCCGCGCCTCATCCTCCAGAGTGAAAGCAGCCAATTGCACTTTTTGAGCTTCTGTACAAGGGAAAACTTCGAATAGTTTCTCGATTCCCAACACCCATGCTTCAGCTTTCATTGGTTCTATGCCTCCTTTGAAGACTGGCGGTTTCATCTTTTTAAACTCCTTAGTAAGGGTGATGGTTTGGTCTTCAGCATGAAAATCTGGTACTGCCGATGGAGGTACCGGTCGTGGTGGCGGTTATTCTAGTGGCTGTTGCTGCTGTTGTGGTTGTTGTCGTTGGGTCTCCGTCATTTCCATAATCATTCTCTCCATCCTATCCAACCATGCAGAAGTAGCATCTTCCGCATCTTCTGTCCTTGTTCTCACCATTTCCTACACAACAATCAATTATATACAAGAAACATAATTCAAAGTTGTTAGCATTATTAGAGTACACTTAACGTTGCCATCGCTCTTTCATATACTTTCAGGATGTCATGCAAGATGCCTAAAGATTTTCTAGACACCCTAAGTTCAATGGATCCGTGTGTGAGATAGCAACTCGTGCTCTGACACTTGTCACGCCCCTAACTCGCCCCTAAAAGTTTGGGCATGACCTACGTAGTACTAGTCACTTAACCTAATATATATATATATATACATAATTTAGGGGCCTGTATGGAAGCATTGATATCATAGGACAATTTATGAGAAAGTATGACTTCCATTGAGCTACTATTACCATGCCAGGATCACAGACGTAGTATAAAACGAATAGACATAAAGAGCTACATATGTGAGAGTTAGTTATAAACATATACATATACAGAACCTGCCCCATGGTTGGGCGTATAACAAAACATTATGTACATCTCAATCTAAGCCAAAAACTAAGGTGCAAGTCATAACTTAACAAAATACCACCAAAAATGTAAGGCTTTGACCCAGTGCCTGATAGAACAATGCTGTCGGTTCACAACTTCACAGTTTGGCACTTGGCCTGAAGAGTTCACACATTCACAAATTAGCCCTTAGCTTTTTAGTTTCACAACTTAGATGCACAACTTCACAAATTGGCCCCCGGCCTCTGAGATTCATAGTTTCCCAAGTTACAGATTCTTACTTCACAAGTTGGCCCTCGGTCTCATCATTTCATATTTCACAATTGGCCCTTGGCCACATAGGTTTATAACTTTGAAAACTCTTTTGATGTTTCCATAATTTCACAATGTTTCTCACATGGCATACATAACTTCACAACCTCTTTTGATGTTTCCATAATTTCACAATGTTTCTCACATAGCATACATAGCATACATGTCAACATAATTCTTACGACGAAAATCATAACGTCAATAACGATAACTATGAACGGTTAAAGGTGCATCGAAGTACTATTACTCACAGCGTTGTGATGACGTGCTAGTCCCTCCCGGAGTATGTCCTGTACACATTTAAAGTTCACAAATTAGCTTTCTTCTTCCTTATTAAAATAATTCTTAAGTCATTACGCTTCAAATGAGTTTACATCCATCGAAAGATCATCAAAAATATTGTAAAAATAATAGAGGGTCGAGCACACAAAACAGAGTAGGTATTCTTTCCGACCTGGGCCGCACGTGCGGCAGCCCCCCCCGCACGAGCGGACATGGACCGTATGTGCGGTCCCCCTCCTCTGCACAAGTGGCCGTAGACAGTATGTAAACCCAGATTTTTCCCTCTTCTCTGCACGTGCGGCCATGGCCTCCGCATGTGCGGCCAAGCCCCTGTTTGGCAGTCCAAAATTTATACAAAAAGCCAAGTTTTGGTAAGCAACAACAAGGTTCAAAGTAGGTCCTTTGATTACTAAACTATGGTTCAAATTCATGTATTTAGAAGGCATAAATACACAACAATCTAGATCTTAACTTCACAACTCAATTTGATTCATCAAAACTTTAAACTCATAACTACTTTAAACTTTAAACTCACATATGTAGATATATATCCATATAGCCATATATTTCTATACTTGGATTCAAACATGATAAATCAAGGAACAAAATAATCAAATGATAGATTGATCATATCAATTTTTCATCATAAACACACAAAATTTCCCTTACAACCCTTACAACTCAAAGACACACAACATCAAGGAATTCCTACTCCAAATAGAGGAAGAGGGTTGAGTTAAGGGAATTACACTTACCTTAAGCTTCAATTTCTCTAACCCTCTAATTTTAACCCAAATCACTTCCTTGTTGAGCTTTCCCCTTTTCTCCTTCTTTCCTTAATCTCCTAGCCTCTCCAGGAGATATTTACGAAATGGGTTTTTCCCAAATCAAGTGGTTATAGGCAAGAATGCGTTGATAGACATAATAGGACAAAAATTATTCGTTTAATCATTCCGAAATTGAAATTTCGTAAACATGCTTAATATTACCTAAAAATTACGCTAATCGTCATTGCAAAATCAATTTCCGATAATTAAGCCTCCAGGGCTTCCAATTTCTAATTTAACATTATAATTGCAACAGATGCTTTTCCTTATTAAACAGATACAGGTTCGATTCATAAGACATATATATACTTAAACTTAATTTCTCATACGGTTTCACATTAAACATTTGAAAGTACAGAATAAAGACTAAAATATAGCAGAATCACATACGATGGTCGGGTTATTACAGTTTACGTGTTGTACTTATGGGAATGTGTAAGTGTTTGTCTTGTTTGGTTTGTGTCCATGTTTGTTGGCAGGTTATTGACGCTTTTACAGAGGTGCTGTCGGATGAGCAGGATAGGTTGAATGTGGGAAAAGATTTCCCGAAGAATTCTTGTTTTTTCCGCCGCATATGCTGGGTATGTTATTTTTTTAGTGGAACGTGTTCGACTGTTTTCCGCATGGCTTGTAGGTAATGTAATTTGTTTTTTGTTTGTTGGTGGTCGATGTTCGCAGGACGTGTTGAAAGGGGACAACGTGAAAGCGAGGTTCAATTATTTGATGGCAAATCTGAATGCTGGTAAGGGTGCACGTTACATGCATTTCCCACAATGTCATGTTGGTCATTAGACGTTAGTGGTTTACGACACTGAGGACAGAAGTTGGAAGCACTATAATTCGATGCAGAATAGGTCCGATGCCGGGGGTTCACATTATGTTGAGGCGGTCAAACTGGTAAGATGATTTGAGTTGTTTCAAATTTGTACAGATTGTCGTGTAAATTGACTTGCATGTGATGTATTCCATCTGGATTCGTTATTGTTTTGTAGAAAAATGTTGTGACGGACGTGCAGCGGCAATCGATGGCGGCGCATGGATTAGAATAGTTGGTTGGTACACAAGATTTTGACATGGCGATGGAATCAGTCCCCAGCAACGGTCGAAAATGTAAGTGGAATATAATTGTTATTGAAAACTTATAAAGGTGTGGGGTATGTCAGATCTGTGTTGGTAACAAAGTTGCTTTGTATTTGTTGTTGTAGCATGGACTGTGTGATAATCGTGTGTGCAGTAATGAGACAATATGTCAACCATGTGGAGGTGGGATGCTCATTGGAAGATGGGAACTGCAGTGTGTTACGAGCGAACATGGTGAAGATGTTTGTAAATGATCCTGTGCATGGGGTAGCGAGCAACGTGGGGAGACTGGTGGGGTGATGGTAGTTTAATTTCTATTCAGTTTCTATGGACAATGAAAAGTTTAAATGGTAAATTTAGGTTAGTAGGTTTGAAAGAAGTCACATTGTTTAGTCAATTAAGTACTATAATTTCTTATTTTTGAAGTGTTTATATGTTTTGTCAGTTGCAGTTGATGTTTGGTGTTAGATAATGGTATGGATGGTTTTTTTCATACATAATGAAAAGGTGTTGTTTATGTTGAAGTGTGTATGTGTAGTGAACGTAATGTTTTGCTCATTTGTTTTTTGTGACGTCCATGTATTGTTGAAGGTTAAGTTGTCTTTGTTTTGCATATGCCGATAATGATGTGAATGCGTTGTTGGAAGTAATGATATGGGACAATGAGATTGATGTTTCAGTGATAGGTCGTTTTGTACTTTGGTGGACCACCAATGTAGTTTGTTCAGTATTGATGTTAGTGTGCAAATGGTTGTTGCATGGGGATTGTATGTGTGTTGATGTTAACATATTGTGTAGTAGTAGGGGCCTACAACGGTAAAATGGACCAACAAATAGTGATAAGCTTGTGTTGTCATTGTTGTCCCTCGTGGTTAGGGTGTGGAAGAATAATTGTTTATATCACCGAGCATGACAACTATGCCACGTTGTGGGTTACGGTTGGGTGTTTGTTATTTTTTGGTTTGTTTACGTGTATCTGAATCCGTGTGGTGAAGGGATTCCGTCATTAATGGTGGGATGAAATGTGAATGGAAAACATATAGGGGGACGCATTATTTGTGCATCTTAGTGTGTGACGATGGGGTGCTATTATATTATGTTAATGCATTGTCATGTGCATGGTAGGGATTGATTAACATTGCCGCATTAATGCCAAGCATGTATGGCAAGTGTATAACAGTGCTACCAAGTACTTTGTGGTGAATACACTTACTGTATTAGTTGATGGAAGGCAGGTATTTATAACTGAGTTTGCTGTATTATTTGAAGGAAACCCGATATTAATAACTAAGTGTAACATTGATAGAAATTGTTGAAAAACAAGGACGTGTGTCTGCGCACATGATTATTAGAAAGGAAACATATAAATGTATTTCTTCCAAGCGACAAACGGGCATAATAAGAAATTTATTTAGCACTTTTATAACACATTTTACTAGTTATGGGATTCGTGAAGATGTGTCTGATTATGGTGGCGTGGCTAAATGGGTTCTTTGCATGTTTTCCTGTTGTGATTCCCCATGCGTCCACATCTGCCGCATCTGATTTGCTGTACATGCTCTCCCCTTAATAGGAATCGTTTTTTCTTTGGCTTACCGGGTGGACGTTTCACAAAGGGAGGGTTGATGGTGAAGTCATGTGGGTTGAATGGCGGTTGCTCGACAATTAGAATTGGATAAATACTAGCGGTGTAAGTTGAACGGTATGCAGACACGTGGAAGTATGGTTCGACCAATGTGTTCAAATCCCGACCACTTTTCCTAACGGCGACTGTTGCATGCGCGCATGGAAACCCATTGAGCTGCCATTTGAAAAATGAACACGTGTGGTGTTCGATATCAACCATGACTGACGGGAAAAAGTGCACCTTGTAAACGTCAGCATTTGATTGGCTCACTTTCCATGACCTCCCCTCGTTGAATGCTTTTTCAAGACAGGACTCCATTTTGGGACATATTATGCCAGTTCATGTTTGGGATGCAACTCTACGTTTTGCCATTTATCGCATTAATTTGGCTCTGATGCTGTTAACCATTTTAGTGATTGGGAAGTTCCGCGCTTCACGAACCCATGAGTTGAATGATTCCACAACATTTGAACACATCTCACCGTAATGCCTCCCCCTGAAAATGGGTTGCGCATGTTAGGAAAAAAAATTGACCATTACGTCAATATGTTGTGTACATGTGAATTTCTATAAGCACATGTGGAACGTACTGGAAAAATGCATTTGTCCAATGATGAGGATGTGCATTTGCTAGGAATTCCGATGCTACTGTTCGGCCTGATTTATGGAATTGTTCAACTTTATGATTGAATGTAGTAACAGTTGGCGCATACGCACAATGTCGTAATTTGCTTACTAAACTAGCCCGATGCATACTGTTCGTGTAACGCAGCATGTCCCTTAGATTCCGTTGCAAATGTTGGAGATAGAAAGCATGTTGTACATTCGGGAATACGGTGGGCATTGCTTCAACCAATCCGAGATTTTGGTCAGATATGAATGTGGGGGTCTGTCACCATGCACCACCTGGGCGAGATGGTAAAGAAACCAAGTCCAGTTGGAGGTGTTCTCGGAGTCCACGATCGCATAAGCTAAGGGGAATAAACCTGCAAAGCCGAACAGAGTTTGGGGTTGTTAGTGGTATGTGAACATGTTAGGGTGTGCAAATATGGGCAGTGTGGGTGAATGACAATAATGGATAGTATGCATTTGATAAATTTGGTTGGGTGTGAATATTGCTTTGACGTTGTAGAAGTTGAATGAACTGACCTTGGTTACCGTCTCACAGTCGCAGCAAGTAAGAACCCTTTGTAGCAACCTTAAAGGAACATGGCGTCAAGGAATAGCAGTGGATGTCAATGGGTGAACCCGTTGATGCATGCTTTGAATGATATAAAGTAGCGTGTGAATTGGTGGGTGTGGTCATCGTATTCAATATTGATATAGGTACTGGGGTTGTGTTCCGTTGCTGCATTATTGTACCAACGCAACTGGTCAAACGAAATAGAGTGAGCACCAAACAGTTCTTCTCTTGTTTTTTCGACCCCTAGCCATGCCACATAATAAGTGATGTCCAGGCCATAGTCTTGTTTCAAGTCTAATATAACTTTGGTTGGACGATTAAGTGGCCTACCCCGCACACATTCAGCTATAATGTCTACGACAAGATCAAAACCGACAAGTGGGTGTGTGGATGTACGGATAGGGACGCCGCAATTTTGTTCACTGTTCCATTTGCGAAGGTAGAAGAATTCGTTGGCTTCCAATTTCCTTACGTGTACAGCCCACGTGCATCCCTTTGATTCGTTCATAGCACAAACAGCCGTTACCCGGATAGAGTCATTTTTAACAAACTTGATATGGAACCCATATTTGACGACATATTTTCGTAAGATATTGCGAAATTCTAAAGCACTGCCTTCGAAGTGCTATCCAATATAGGTAAATCCATTAGCCTATAGAGCGAAAAGGAAGATTTTCTCTTTGTGTGGACAAAATGATTGTAGTAGGTTGATTTCGTCTTCCTTTTCAACCTCATTTAGTAGTCTTCCCACAGGTTTGGTGATGGTGTGAGTCTACACCGAATCACTGTCAAGATTACTGTTCCCTTCCACGTGTTATTTTTCGATGAGCACGTTAACTAACTGCAAGCCGAACAAACGGGCAAGGCAAATCATATTCTGCATGTCAACATCGTTCTGCAATGAGAAGTTATTATAGCCCGAGATCTTGTAGAACAACAGAATTGATCTTGGTATGAGCCCGTCGAACTTCGAACAAACATAATCCACAAATTCGGCAAAGGTGTGTGATGGTTTCAAACTGTATGCAACATTTGTAGACTGGTAACAACATAGCAGCATCACGAAGGCGTCCATCTGCACAATTAAACAAGCACGCAGAGTTAAACAAAAGAAAATGATCCATCAGTACAAAACGAAATTTGTACAATATGAATACAATTGAAAAACGATTTGTGAACTGGTGTGTTTTTGCTATCATCCCATTGGGCAATGAATGGGGTTTCCCCATCTCGTCCCACAAGCGACATTGAAAACGATTTCCGAACTGGTGTGTGATTTGTGGGAATGATGGGGGAAAATCGTATAATACAAGATTCGGTACATACTTGTGTGAAGTCGCTGGTGGTGATGTTAATTGCAGCAGTTCTTGGTTGCCACACAAAACAAAATGAACTCAAAAAGGTAAACCCCACTTGGAAAACTTCATACACGAATCTTCAACAATCCCACCCCACAAAACTTGGGATTACACGTACCCAATATAAATAGAACAACCCACCAAATACGTGAAGGTATATTCGTCCCTTAAGCACTCATCAACATTTAAAAAAGGATTTACCAGTAGGCAATCCCCTCCTAAATAGGACTTTCCAGTCAATCAAAGAATCAGCGGGACCAAACAGAACACAATTCATCCATATAGGACTTTCTGATAAAATTCCCTTTATACTTCATATTTATTCTCACTAAATTTTTTAATATTTCAGTTGTTCCAATCAACTCCTTAGATTTCAAGTTAAATTATAATTGGATCCAATCATATAATTGTGTTTCAAAAACTAACAAAAGGATTAAAGTAAACGGACTGAAGTAAAATTTTGATAAAAATATGATATTAAAAAAGCAAGATCGTGTGCTCTGATGCTAACTAATACCGATGCCAAATTTCATGGACAACGAGGTAAATATGATAATATCTTTTTGGGGGTCTATTTTTTATAAATACGTAGTAATTTTGGGGGTTATGTTTCATAAATATACCTTCTTCTTCTTTTCTTCTTTTTTTCCCTGTATCCCTTGTTTCTTCCTTAATTAGGTGGTTCTCTCTCTCTCTCTCTCTTTTTACGGTGCTCTATTCTCTCACATCAAAAAGGTATAAATCTTTACCTATATATATATATATATATATATGTACTTGTAATTTATATTTGAGCTCTAAAAGTGAACTTTCATATGTTAATTTTCATGTAAAAAGCTATATAAGTTCCCAGAACCTTAGAGGTAATCATTATCATTCGACAATCCAATATGTAAACAAGCACACATTTATATGTATACATGCATGTGTGTGCTTTCTTGTAGATTTGTAAGTTATATATGTGTATATGCATGTATGTGAGACCCTATATTTCATTTTTGTGATTTGAAGGCATGTTCTTTGATTTGGGGACTGTTCTAGTTTTTAATTTATTCTGTTATGTTCAGTGAGAGGGAGATTTGTGCCGAACAAGTGGGCCGAGATATGGGAGCACAAAATATGGTGTTAGGCCATGTGAGGGCCGAAGACGCTGCGCCTAGCCGAACCGCACCAACACAGCGCTTCAGCCCATTACGTTGGGCCAGGCTGAGGGTTGCCCGGATTATGGAGGCATGCAGGTGTTTAGCCGAGTTAGGATCACACAAAACTGGATACTTGGTTAGGTCTGCACAGATGCGTTGGGCCGAGATATGGACGATTCGGACTGATGTGGGAACTGAGATGACCCATGAGATCGCTGTGTGAGGCCGAGATGCCAAACGACATGCCCCGCTTTTGGTCGGTTCTGATGGACTGGTTTGGTTTTGCTCAGTAATAGCTATCCATCATAATGTTTATGGTTCACCAAGTAATAGCTCAGTTTGATATTCCACGTGGGCCAATGATAAGAAAAAGGGAATCCATTCCTGGTATCCGTCAATACTGTTTGGGGGTGCGACAAACACGTTTTGGGGGTTTTGGTCTCTACATGTGTAAAAAATGTAGAGGGGAGCACAGTCGCCTGTCCAAAGAAGGACAATAGAGGTAGTGCGTCCACAATCTCTGAGGGTGCATGGCCAGCCATGAAAAGGAGGAACATGTAACCGTTAGAGGTAAGCTACTTTTGAAATAGTCTTTCTCTCTAGAAAGTGCTCTGCCTTCTCTTTTCTTCTCTAAGTGTGCTAACTTGATCGTCAGAGGGTTTATCCGACATCATAATGCCAGGCAGCTCACCGTTTTTCTGTTCTCAAGTTAAGCGATGTTACGTGAGGCTTGGATTCAAGGAGTACAGAGAGCAACAAATATTTCCTCCACATACAATTAGCGCCATCTGTGGGAAGTCATTGACCGACAAACCTTGTTCTCCAACCTTTTTCAACCGTTTTCCATGGCAAACATCGACAAAACACCGCTATCCGTCGTCGATGGCATCACACCGGAGTCGGTCTGAAGGAGAGATGGCCCTTCCACCATTCTATCTATGGCAGGCCTGGAGACCTCCTCTAGAGGGCTACCTAGAGATGTGCGAGACAAACATGCGAGAAGCACTGACCTCTCATAAAGTCCTGATGGACGTCGCCGACGAGGAGAGTTGCACTCTCAACACCTGGAGCAAAAACTTAGAGACCAGGACACCCTTATACGAAAGATGGCAGCTGAGATGGAGGCGTTGAAACGGCAGATCAAAGGTAAGGGTGTGGCTGGAGTGGGAAACCACAGTGAGCGTACCCAACCCTGTTGCTCAGGCAACCGGCACCAGCGAGGCACTCCATCACTCTCCATCACCAGGAGTTACAGCGTTGGTGATTCCAACCCACTGGTAGAAAGATCCTCCATGCGAGACAACAACTATCGCCCCTCACGTCCATCGACAATGTCGAGATACTCTCACTTTGTCCGTTTAAGGGACCTAAGGGACGTCTTGAAGGAATGAGCATGCTGTAGAGAGGCCCAAAGAGTGCCGGCATTGCAAAAGCGAGTCCCAGAATCCGTCGCAGTGAGGAAATGGCCATGTGGCCGCCTAGAGTGGTGACTCCAGCACCGATGAACAAAGAGTTGGCAAGACTTACAGCGATCCCACTGTCTCTAGAGATTGAGAGCACACCACTCCCTACCGAATTCCACCAACCTAAGTTCACGCTATACGACGGCAAGACGGATCCGTACATGTACGTTAGTCATTACCAACAAGTAATGGCTGGCCACTGGCGCAACGACACCCTGATGTGTCTTATATTCCAAGCAAGTTTGGGAGAACTAGGCTTGAAATGGTTCGAAAGGCTCTCGGAGGGGAGTATCGAGGGGTGGCAACAGCTAGTGGAGGCCTTTGTCACTAGGTTCAAAACTAACACTAGAACACCTAAAAAGGTCGATCACCTCTTGGGTATCAAGATGGAATCGGGTAGTTCTTTAAAGGCGTACAACGCCAAGTATTGGGAGACTGACAACGAGATTCTAGATTGCCCCACTAATCTGGCGATCGCCCAATACAAGCGAGGCTTGCCAGTCGGACATAGACTGTGAGACTCGCTCACGATGCACCAACCCACAACCATGGAATCATTAATGCAACAGATCAACGAACACATCCGAGTTAAGGATGATGCCGCCACTGCCACCACAACCGAGAAGGCAAATTCAGTTGCGGTGGACAGACATGTGGCTGGAAAGGTTCACTCGGTGGGGCAGGAGGATAACTGCCCTAATAACTGAGCTAGAGAACAACATCATGGTTCAAACCACAACGATAGAAACAAAGGCCGTGGGAATGACCGAGATAACGCTCCTCGCAAGGAAGAGGAAGATGCCAAGAGAAAGTTGAAGGCACAAACCGGCATTAGCACAATCTTTAAGATCCCAATTTATCGCATCCTCAGTAAAATTCGAGGTGAACCATGCGTCTGTTGGCCAGCAAAATTGGGAGATACACAGAGGGGCTTCAACTCAAGGTACCGCTGCACCTTCCATGAAGAAAGGGGGCACCAAATAGAGGACTGCATGCCACTGAGACAACACTTGGAAAAGCTGGTTGCGGCTGCGCATTTGGATCAATACATAGATAGAGGCATGAGGGCCGCTCCGCAAGGATATGCCGAACCAAATGGCCTTGCCATCTTGGATGCGGCACCCCAAGGAGTCATCAACATTATTCATGGTATCATTGAGCTAACGTGAGTTTGCGAGCTCAGAGGGATGATCAAGAGGGCCGAGCACATGAGGAAAGTGCTCTCTATTCAGCCCGCCGTAAAGAAAGGAAAGACCGAGATAAAAGACATCTTGACCTCTTCAAGCAAGGACTGGGAGAAAATTCAAACCCCACACAACGATGCCTTGGTAGTAACGCTTCATGTTAAGGATTTGGACATCAAGCAAATTTTGATCGACTAGGGAAGTTCGGTCTAGATCATGTACTACGACGCATTCAAGCAAATGAAATTGGAGGACAAAGACTTGGCCTCCACAACGTCTCATTTGGTCGGCTTCAACTCTCAACCAAAATGGCTGATCGGGAAGATCATATTGCCGGTCAAGGCTGGATCAGTCACGAAGCAAGTGGAGTTTTGCATGCTGAAGGTCCCATCGACCTACAACCTGATCTTGGAGAGGGGTTGGTTGCACGCCATGCAAGCAATAGCGTCGACTTATCATCAAGTCATGTCCTTCCCCGCTCTAGCCGGGCAAATCAAAGAGGTTTAGGGGGACCAAATGATGGCAAAACAATGCTTCATCGCAGTAAATGGCAGTCGGGCCGCCAAAGGCTTTGTCCAAATAATAAAAGGGCCAGAAGGAAAGGAAGTCTTGGAAGATGTGGGAAGAAAAGTAGAAGAGAAATCAGTTGAAGACTTGGTGGAGTTCAAGATTGATGAGAACGATCCGAGCAAATTCTTTCTCTTGGGCTCATCATTGTCCAGTACCGAGCGGATGGACTATGTCAACTTCTTGGTTTCCCACATTGAAGTCTTTGCGTGGACGCCTTACGACATGCCTAGCATCAACCCTAGCTTCATTTGCCACCAGTTGGATGTCTTTCCCAATGCACGGCCGGTTATTCAGAGAACTCGGCACTCAGCCTTACACCATGCCGAGGTGGTGGCAGAGGAGGTCAAAAACATGCCGGAAGCTAGGGCAATAGAAGAGGTGCAATACCCCAAATTGATCTCCAACACGGTGGTGGTACCGAAGAAGAACGGAAAATGGTGGGTGTGCGTCGATTACAAAACGATTAACCGTGCCTGCCCAAAGGATAGCTTTTCACTCCCAAGGATTGACTAGCTGGTAGACCTTACCACTGGTCACCAAAGGTTTAGCTTCCTAGACGCATACCACGGCTGCCACTAAATAGCCATGTATGACCCAGACAGAGAGGTCACATCCTTCACCACGCCCTAAGGGGGGCGACCTTTCAAAGAATGGTGACCAAAATGCTTGCCCCTCTGTTAGGCCGCACTATGGAGGCTTACATTAAGGACATGGTGGTGAAGAGCAAAGACAAGTCTTAGCACCTCACCGACCTAGCTGAAATGTTCGCCATCCTCAAACACCACAAATTGTGATTAAATGCATCCAAGTGTGTTTTGGAGTGGGAACTAGAAAATTTTTGGGCTTTTTAGTTACCAACCGAGGAATTGAGGCCACAGATCAGGGCAATCCCAGAGCTGGAATGACCAAATTCCACAAAGGACGTGCAACATCTTGTCGGAATGGTAGCCACGCTGAACAGATTTATTAGCTGTCATTAGATCATTGCAGGCCCTTTTTTAAGACTTTGAAAGTCAAGTTTTTCTGCGATACAGAATACGACCGCGCTTTGGTAGACTTGAAGACATATCTCTCTTCCACCGCAATCTTGGTCACACCACGACTAGGCGAAGAGCTCTATCCATACTTGGCAGTTTTTCAGTATGCGGTAAGTACGTTCCTCATCCGAGCTGAGCGGATTCAGCACCTCCCTATCCTTTACGTCAGCAAGACACTACTCTCAGCCGAATCAAGATATCTGCCGCTTAAAAAATTGGCCCTAGTCCTCATAATGGCCTCCAGAAAATTGGCGCAATATTTCCACGCCCACATGATAGTAGTGATAACTGAATTCCCGCTTAAGGTGCTCTTTGAGAAGGCAGATTTTACAAGAAAAAATTTGAAGTGGGCTGTAGAGTTAGGGCAATACGACATCAAGTTCCAGCCATGCATAGCTATCAAAGCTCAAGCCCTTGCCGACTTTATGGCGGAATTTGCCTCTGGCACTCACCCCATTTGTCCTATTGATTTGGCTAGTGTGGATTTGGCACAGCCCACGGTTTCGCCTACACAAAAAAAGGGTGAGGAACAAGCAATAGAACGGCAAGACAGCATCGGGCTAGCAGAGCAAGAGCGGGCCGACTTACCGACCGACCAAACTAGTGCGCATGCGGATAAGCTGTGCACAGAACCAACCAGTGCCTTGGATTTGAGAAACTCTCAAAACCCCTCCGACTGCTGGAAGTTGTTCATTGGAGAGATGTAGAAGCTTTTTGTTGACGGAGCCTTCAATAGGCATGGAGCCGGGCTGGGGGTGGTATTAACCTCACCGGACGGACTAATCATCGAACATGCCATCACGTTCGGATTCCCAACACCGAACAATGAGGTGGAGTATGAAGCCCTCCTCGTCGGTCTGAAGAGCAATCTACGGATGAAAGCATCAGAGCTTATGGTATTCAGCGACTCTAAATTGGTGGTCAACCAACTCTTGGGGGAGTATGAGGCCAAGGATGAAAGGATGGCTAAGTATCAAGCATTGGTGCACGTTGAAATTAAGAAATTCGCTGCAATAAAGATGGAACAGATAGGTCTTGAAGAAAATAGTAAGACAGACGAGCTGGCCGGCTTGGCGTTCATACATACTCCTTTCCCAATCTGTTGATAATTGAGTTCTTGCCCAGACCTAGCATCGAGGAACCAGAGGCATCCGAAGTGCTTTGCACCGATTTGGGACCACCCTGGATAGATCTCCTCATCACCTTCATAAGAAACTGAGTCCTGTCCACTGAAAAGAAGGAAGCCAACAAGATAACGGCCAAGTCAGAGCGATTTTGACTCTCTCCGTCTAGGGCCTTGTACAAAAAGTCCTTTACCAGGCCGTACCTTAAATGTGTCCACCCCAGCAAGGTTGATGCTTTCCTCTTTAAAATTTATGAAGGCATGTGTGGCAGCCATATTGGGGACAGATCGCTGGCGTACCGAGCCATCTCTCAAGGCTATTGGTGGTCATGCATGCAGGCCGATGCACAGAAATATGTTCGCAAATACAAAAAATAACAAAAATTTGCTCACCAAATCCACCAGCTGGCTAGAGTTTCTCCCCCTGACAAGTCCTTGGCCATTTGCGCTTTGGGGCTGGACATTATAGGACCACTTCCAACCGCTCTGGGCAACCGCAAATTTTTCATCGCTGCTACTGACTACTTCACCATGTGGGTTGAGGCCGGCCATTGGCTACCATCAAGGAAAAAGATGTAAAGAAGTTTGTCTGGCAGAATGTCATCACTCGCTTCAGCATCCCAAAGGCCCTCATTTCAGATAATGGCACACAGTTCGATGGGAAACTCTTCTGCAAATTTTACGAAGAGTTAAAGATTGCGTTTTACAAGTCAACACCGGCCTACCCTTAATCAAATGGTCAAGCTGAAACCTCGAACAAGACTATCTTGGACAGGCTAAAGAAGCAACTGGAGAAGGTCGAAGAGAGGTGGGCTGAGGAACTCCCCAATGTGCTCTGGGCATACCGCACTACACCAAGACCCTCGACCGGGGAAACTCCATTTGCCTTGGCTTATGGCATGGATGCAGTCATACCATTGGAAATCGGCATGCCAACTGTAGACCGCCCGAAACTCCGCTCCACGTGCAAGGGCGCGAATTGTAGTTCTAGCTAATACAATTCAGACTCCTGTCACGGTTCTGAATCTAATCTCACAAAGTGCAATGTAAGACTGATAAATCACCAAAGAGTCCAAATCCGGCAAATCGTTTTGGAAAATCGATTTTAATCAAGAAGTGCCAAACATGGACTACTTTGCCAGATTTTGGAGTTGCCACCTAAATATTTTGTTTTGAGAAATTTAGGAAACCCTGACTCGTGCTTAAGGCCACATGCCCGTCATCACCAAAGTTGCCTCGGCTCGGGAACTTGGGTACGAGAGGGGAAGGTCCTGAAATGAGCACCCCCCGCTCGCCCGATCAAAGGATTGGCCTCTACTAACATGATATGTTGTTTTTATAAACACATGTGTTCTTGTTTGATTATTAGCTAGCTTACTATATGATGCACACAACATACAAGTATAGACTCAATCGCAAGAATTGGAACAAAACATCTCATGTTTGTTTTTCGAAAATGGTTTGAAAGTGCTACTCACAAGTACGCTAAGACGCGGATTTGCCACCCTCAAGTGGGCTTAGAAAGCAACATGATTTTGCCACCTCAAGTGGGCTTAAAACTCACATTTGTCGAATTGTCCCAATTCAAGCAATTAAGCCTTCATCCATAGGCATTCATGCAGTTATAGCAATTAAGCAAATAGCTTCATGACAAGCATGCTAACATGGCAACATACACATCTCATGCAATATGCTAAAGCGTAAATACCCACAGTGTACTCCGAGCCAAAACAGAAGCTAGTTAGTAATCAATGCATGATCCTAGCTATGTCAACGATGCCTAATGCAACACATGCAAAAATGCAACTAAAATAAGCTCGGCTATCTAGAATGGCATATGAATACAACACTCGATAACATGCTTTGGAACACGTATTCAAGTAAATATTGAAATTCAATGCAGTTTGAATGATGCGCCGAGCCCGGTGCATGCAATACAAATTAATGATGCACGCATGCAAAGCATAAGTATGCTAATTGAAACATGCCCTAAAACTAACCATCAAAAGATGATAAGTAAAAGGGAGAAAGATGTGGGGTTGGAAGACATGCATCACACACGCACACTTATTACAACATTTGCCCTCTCGACGAAGGGTCCGAATAATAAGCTAACTAGCTACGCTAATTAAACTAATTATTACAAACTGAATTGAATCAACTAACTATTCTAAGTTAATTAAGTACAAACCAAATTAATTAATTAAACACTTAACTAATTAATTACAAAATAACTAAGCTAATAAACTAGTTTAGCTAAGCAATTTAAACAAATGGCCTCAGGAAGCGAGGGGGATATGCATGCTCGGTCGGCTTTGCTTGGAAATCCACTACCGTGCCTCATGATGCTTCTATTTGCACACTTTTGGACCTCTAAAAATTATGCCAACTCCCATAATACTTTTGACCCACCTTAGGAACATGTTGAGGGATGATCGACCAAAAATGGCGGCCATCAGCCAGAGTTGGTGGCCATCGGCCACTACTGATAGCCGATCGGCAGACTTGGTGGTCGGTCGGCAGTTCGGATGGCTGGTTGACCACTGCTTCCTACAATTTCTCCTTTTGCTGCAGCAGAGCACAAACAGAGGCATGGTAGTGTATTTGCAAGGGAATGTGTGTGCAACCACACTCCTTATCATGTCTCAAGATCAAAGGAGTGTAGTGCTCGGCTCTCAAGCCACCAATCACGCATCTCGATGCATAATGGCCAAAAAGTCAAGCTTGCACAATGTTGATGAATGCACAAATAACACATAGGACTCGATGAACCTCCACCTTATCATGCATGATCAAAGGTGTCGGTGACCTAAGGAATGAGGCGCGTTTCATCACTCTGAGTATGAAACGTCCCTCGTTTCTCGTGTTTGGATCAACATCCGATCCAAACACAATGCAATGCAACACACATGCAAACCACATGCTAACACAATGCAATGCAACAACATGTAAACAACATGCGCTTCTACCAATGCTAGAATGGCATGCATAAGATTCTAACATATGACCAACGTGGATAGCATGTTTGGAGGCCAAGAACACCAAAGCTAGTGAAGAGCATCTCACAAGAGGCATGCAATACCAAGTTCAAATGGCTAAACCAACCATGGATAAACCTAAACCATGCCAAAACAGTGGTCTAAACATGCTGAAAAGGGAGTCCAAAAGCTTATACAAGCATGCATACACATTGGCTCACAAACAAGGCATGAAGACACAACTCTCGAACACATTGAAGGAGTGGAAAATGTGAGAGTGTGGCAATGAAATATGCTCTAAAATCATGTAAAAAATGATGCCAAATCATGCACATAGCTCAAATAAGGCATGCCAAGAGACTTGAAATACAAAGGTAGTCAAGGGCTTTACACTACAACCATACCAAGCAATGCTCAAATGACATAAAGCACTCAAAACAGACCTAAGGCAGGTCACAATGGTAGCAAAAACATGCTAGACTCACAACAAAGATGGCAAGAAAGATAGGCTCCCGAATTAGCTCTTAAACAAAGCATAAGGGCGCAACTCTTAAACACAATAAAAGAGTGATAAACATGAGAGCATGGCAGACATTTATGGTCTGAAATTACCTACCAAATGATTTCATGCCATGCAAAAGGCTCAAATATGGCATGCTTGGGGTCCCAAAGTGCAAGGCTACCAAAGCCAAATACACTATAGCTATGCAAAACCAAACATGCATGACCAAAACCACTTAAATCAGACCTCAAACATGTTAAATCAAAGCCAAAAATGTGCTGGAGTAGAGCATACACATGCTAGATCAATAGGCTAAAACAACAAATATGCTAGGCTAGTGAACCAAAATTGCACTACAAGTGCAAAGAGCATGCAAGAGGCAACCAAACCAACCCAAATCAGAGTTATGACATGCCAAATAATGGCCAAAAACATGCTGAAATGGAGCCAATAAATGTTAGAAAGACATGCTACTTTGCAAGGCTACAAGTAGGTATACACTACAAGTACAAGAAGCATGCAAGAGGTGACCAAGACAGCCCAAAATAGAGTTATATCAGGTCCTAAAAGTCACAAAAACATGCTTGAAAAGAGCTAACATAAGCCACAAAAAGATGCTACTTTATAGTGCTAACAAGGCATGGCATAGAGAGACAAGGAGGGGAGGCTATCCCCTCCCATTTGGGACCTCAAAACAAGCTTTTTGTTATTGAAAATCCCCTAGATTTCAGTGATTAAAAGGCCAAAAAGAGGTTGTTTGAAAAGCTTTGAGAGATGGCTCAAAAGGCCTTACAAGCTAAAGAGTAAAGGGAGGAAACATCCCCTAGCCAAACAAGGCTTAAACCAACATTTTTAGGACTGAAAATCAGAGAAAAAATAGAGGTTTTTTTAGTTCAACACCACCCCAAAAACAGCCCCAAAGTAGTTGAAAACTATGGCAAAACAATAGTGCACAAAGAGCTTAAAAGGGATAAAAGGTTACCTTTGAAGCACAACAGCAAATCAGCCTCTTTTCTGAGTTTAAACCAGCTTTGAGAGCTCAAAATAGGCTCCAAGGGATCTCAGCCCAATAATGATCAAGTTTGATCAAGGATGCCTAGGCCAAGGAGAGATGTATCTCCACGTATACCTCTTGTATGCACACAAGGTTAAGAGAGAGAGAGCAAACTTGAGAGAGAGGCAGAGATTTAGCTCTGAAAATTGTAGAGAGAGAGAGGTTTTAGTGTGAGAAGCTCTCAAACTTGCCAAAATGTTCTAAGTTAGGAAATATATGAGATATAGCTTCATATATAGCAAAAAGAGAGCATTTTGTCAAAAATATATGAGTTAGGATAGCTGGCAGAAGCTGGAAACAGCTGGAGGAGAAATATCTTCAAAAAAAATGAATTTGGGTCACTCTTGGCCGACTGGCCATCTTTGGTGTCGACCTGCTACTTGTGATGGCCGATCGGCCACTTCCATGGCCGACTGTGCACATTTGTGGCCGACTGCAAATTCTACACTGCAGGTCTAACTTCAAATGGGCATAACGCCTTCATATAAACTCCTTTTCAGGTCATTCTTGTGTCCAAATTGAAGCCCCAGATGTAAGCTTTCCAATGGTGGCAGCTTTGCATCAAAATTCCAACTTTGAAAAAAGTTATTTTTGTTTTTGTGACGCTGCTCTGTTTCAGTCCAACCGGATTGATGCCCTACTTCAACCAACCATATCTCCCCCATCCGGACTCGACTTTAGGAGATTCTTGAGTGAAAATGAAGCCCAGGAAGTCTTCTTTCCAACGGTGGTAGCCTAATAGCTTAAATCCAAGTATACAAAAGGATAGGCCCGATTTGGCGAGGACTGCTCGTCTCTCTCTTAACGATTCATGCCCAACTTCTTCCTTAACTAGGTTTCTTCTCTCCACTCCTCTTTTCTTCAACTCCAAACTCCCGAACAAGGTGTTTTGAAAGATTTTTCAAAGATTTCATCTCTCTTTCATTCATTTCCACTTTGTCCTCGCTCGATTTACCGAAAAGCGCAACATTTAACGAAATGTGAGCCACGAAACATCGTAGGAACTTTATTTCAAAAATATTTTGAAAGAGAGGGTTTTAAGGTCTAAAAACCATCCAAAATAGATTTGGTCCAAAATGGGGTGTGAGGTTAGGATTTGACTCTCCTCTTACCAAAGAAATCGAACTTTTGCCCTGTACATCTTTCACCGAGTAAACCATCAGCGGCGTCCAAGTCTTAAGGACGGTAAAAAATGGGGTGTCTACACCAATCATCTAATCTAAAAGTTTTGAGCTAGAGTTAAGCAGGGAAGCTATAGCCCTGAAACTGGACCTAGTTGAAGAAAGAAGAGAACAAGCACTAATTCACATTGCAGCCTACCAACAAGAGCTTTCCAAGAAATACAACAAGACCATGCATCTAAGGCTATTCAAGGTTGAGACTGGGTCTTGAGGAATGTGATGGGTAACACAGTGGTCCCTGGAAAGGGCAAGTTAGGAGCAAATTGGAAAGGACCATACAAGAGAACCAGCCTTGCTGACAAAAGGGCATACCATCTGGAGGACTTGGACGGCAAAGCCATACCAAGGCCATGGAATGCGGCCAACCTCAAGCTATTTTACTTTTGAAATGTAATCTTTTCTCCTTTTTTATTTTTTAAAACTTGGCCTTTTGTCAGTGGATGTAATGTATGATGTGTAATAGAAAATAGCCACTTATTTCTCTTGTATTATGCATTTCTGTACTAAAGTATTAAGCTGCTATGAGTGCTAGGGGCAATTCGGCCTTAGCTGCGATGGTCCACCGTGTAGAAAATTAGGGCACAAAACTGGGCTAAATTCGCTCAAACCTGGCTAACTTTGTTTGTCGTGCAAACAGTTCACTGGTTTTGAGCTGATTTTGCTCATATTTGCCGAAGCTGATTTTTGCTCGCCATTGTTGAGCTGAGTTTGCTCACATATGAAGCAAGTTGGTGATATGCCCAACTTTCGAGCTGATATTTCTCTCCGAGATACAGTTAGTGTTTCGCCCAACTTCCGTTATAAAATCGAGCTGACTTTGCTCGTTAACCTGAGCTAACTTTGCTCGCCAAAAATGTGTATGTGCTTTGTCCAAACTCAAGGATCCCTCAACCGAGCTAATTTTTCTCACCCAAGGAAAAAGTTGATATTTTGCCCGACTTGTGTTAGAACCGAGCTGACTTTGCTCACCCGCTTAAACAGTTAGTATTTTGTCCAACTTGAGATTGGAAACCAAGTATACTTCGCTCGCTAATCCAAGCAGATTTTTCTCACCATGGAGAAAGTTGGTGTTATAAACGACTTTCGTTATGATACCGAGCTGAGTTCGCTCGTTACTCCGAGCTGGTTTTGCTCGCCTACAAAATAGTTTGTGCTTTGCCCAACTCATGGATTATTCTTTCCTCACACCGAGCTGAATTTTTTCTCGAAGGATACGTGCTTCCCCAAATTTGTAAAGGAATTTTACGTTTATGCACATTTGAAAGGTTATCCGAGCAGAAATTAGCTCGGTGTAACAAATATCATTACACTATGGTGCACTGCAAGCAAATTTTCATCTCAACTATGTGCAAGTTTAGCTTGACACAATTAAACCAAGCAGTTTTTATCTCAGCAACATTGAAAGCAATAATCACAATCATTCAAACAAAGAATTAAAGAGAATGAAACAACGAATGCGTATGGTGAGGAAAAAGTTGTGCTTTTCATTCATGATGAAGTTCAGTTACAAAAGGTGGGGTTCTTCATAGCCCGGTTACCAAAAAAAAAAGAAAGAAAAGTCTTAATCTATGTTCACCGTGTCTTCTTGGTCGGCCATGGCCCCTCCTGTTGCATGGCTAGCCGAGAGGATTGGCCCCTTGCCGTCTCTGCTGGCTGCGAGTCGCTCGGCTCACCCATGATCATCAATTTAATGGCATTGATTTTTGCCATCTTTTGTTCAGTATTCAGGGGGACAAGTTTGATTGGCGGAAGAGGTGGATCTGGTTCTAGAGAGGGGGCATGAAGAAAATCGATGACCCTACTTTTGCGCGATGCCGTGTGCCTATAGCTCGGTTCATATTCGCGCAGTTTTTAGGCCTCTCTTTCTTCTACTGGATCCCGAAGAGAAACCCATATAGCCTTTCGGTTAGCATTGGAGTAATCGTCTGCCAAGAGTTTGCAATCTGCAAAAATGAAGCAAGGGTTGGATCTATAAAGACAAATCAAATCTAAACAATCAAACCGTGCTATGATGCTCATCAGCGCTCCTGAAATTTTTTCGTATGTACTATCCTGGTATGGGCTCTTTGGTGTCTTCTTAATTTCTAGACACCCACAAAAAGTCATCATCATTCATCTCTTTATTTGGGTTACCCTCCACAAGCTTTGCTCAGCGCTTTCTAACCTTCAGGTACTAGCAGAAGCCACCTTTATTCTTACTAAGTGTGTATTAGTGGAATATCTCGGCAAGGCTAAGGTTCAAACCGAGTATCCGATTCAGTGTGGCCACGTCATTTATTATTTTGTACGTGTTGTTGGAGACTTGGGTGGGGCACAGCCTAGTCTGCCTCAAAAATTCGCAGACCAGGGGTTGGACCGGGATGCGTAAGCCGCCTTCCACAATAAACACAACCGTAAAGGGGCATTAGTCCAATTTGTCCCAGGGAGTGTCTCCTCTCTTGGCTAGGTCTAGGTGGACGTCATCTGGGATGTTGTATTCTCTATGGAACTCGGCCATTGCCCCAGGTGAGCTGACCATAAAGCGGTATTTCCCCATTTATCTTGGTTTTACTCTATGTAGCAAATTTGATAGTAGCTTGGTCAAAATTAAGCGGCTCAAGTTATTATTTGCTCGGTCTTTGAGCCTCATTTATGGTGATGTTGATGTGTACCTGGTCAGTCCTAGTTCTGCATCGTTAAAAATAAGTGCAAGTGTTAGCACGGTAACAAGTGCGCGGCCCTCAAATACTCCTGGCTCAGCTACAAAAAGTTCTGGTACCTTCTAGTCTTAACTTGGTATTTTCAGTTCGATAGTGAACCTAAATCAATAGGCCAGTTTTGGGCCTTCGTCCAAACCGCTCAGCGCTCATCACGGCTAGATGTTCCTATGTGCTTATAGTGCGGTCACAGTCACTTGGGAAGAGCACGAACTAGTTTTGGCTCGGCTCTATCCTATTTGTGGATCTAAAATTGGGATTTAGCTCGGTTTTGCCCAAAAATCAATCAGTTCATCCTAAACTCAAGATTATATACTGAAATCAAAGGAAACAAAGGGCACGGGGGGCCCATTTATGTTTTTAGTTCCAGTTTGCCTAATTTCTATGAATATCCACCAGTTTTACCCCAAAGAAGGGGCATGGGCAGGGTGGTAATAGACCCACACGAAGAAAGTTTGAAGAACATGAAGAACAAAAATGGAGAAGAGGGAAGAGTAAAGAGAAACTCATGGATTTATGCGTCAAATCAAGATCCAGTCGACCTCAGTCTTTGTTGTGATGACCTTGAGGGAGGAAACCTCTAGAAACAAAGCAAACGGGAGTGACAACGATGGTAGAGGTAGAAGTTCAAGGATTTAGGGTTTTGCGTAGAGGAGGTGAACAGTGATGGGGCTGAATGACTAAACTTTCGTGAATATAGGAGATGATGAAGAGGCACCAACTTTTTAAATTTTAGAGATAGTGGGGACAGTTGTGGAATTGCATGGAACCAATGGGGGACAGCCACGTGGCATTGATGTGATAGGTTGTCAGTACGGCTGACTGATGGGTGACAAGATAACCAGCACAAGTCTCAACGACTGGCCTAAATGGATAGCTCGATCAAAAGAGTAATGCCACCCGCATTTAGCTCGGATGAGATTAAGGGGCAATTGAGGGGGAGAATTGTGTCGAACAAGTGGGCCGAGATACAACAGCACGGAATATAGTGTTGGGCCATGTGAGGGCTGAAGACGCTGCACCTGGCCGAACTGCACCAACACAGCACTTCGGTCCATTACGTTGGGTCGGGCTGAGGGTCGCTCGGATTATAGAGGCATGCAGGTGTTTAGCCGAGTTAGGATCACGTGGAACTGGACACTTAGTTAGGTCAGCACAAATGTATTGGGCTGAGCTATAGACGGTTTGGGCTGATATGGGAATTGAGATAACGCATGAGATCGCTGTGTGAGGCCGAGATGCTGAACGACATGCCTCGTATCTGGTCAGTTTTGATGGACTGGTTTGGTTTTGCTCGGCAATAGCTATCCATCATAATGTTTATGGTTCACCAAGTAATAGCTCAGTTTGATATTCCACGTGGGCCGATGATAAGAAGACGAGAATCCACTCCCGGTATGCGTCAATACCGTTTGAGGGTGCGACAAATACTGTTTGGGGGTTTTGGTCTCTGTACATGTAAGAAATATAGAGGGAAACACACCTGCCTGTCTAGAGAATGACAACAGAGGTAGTGCGCTCACAATCTCTAAGGCTGCATGGCCAGCCTTGAAAAGGATGAGCATGCAACCATTAGAGGTAAGCTACTTTTGATATACTCTCTCTCTCTCTAGAAAGTGCTCTACCTTCTCTCTTCTTGTCTAATGTGCTAACTTGATCGTCAGAGGGTTTATCCGGCAGCACACCGCCGGGCAGCTCACTGTCTTTCTGTTCTCAGGTTAAGCGACGTTACGTGAGGCTTGGATTCAAGGAGTACGGAGAGCGACGAATATTTCCTCCCCGTATATTCAGGTAGGGGTGTCTAGGCAATATAATTTCGTTATTCTAATAATAAATGTTTTAAAATACCCCAAAATTGACATATCTTAACCATGATTAAGATTTACATTTTTTAACCCTAGTTTCTGCACTTGCGTACACTATTTCAATTTCTTGAAACAATTGATGTTGTTTTTGTTTACTAATATGTGTAGGAAAAATATACATACTGTTAATTACATTTGACAAAGGATTGTTTAGGGAAAAAAAAAAATCAATTTACACTTGTTCTTTCACACGGCTGAGTGAAAGAATGAGTGTGAAATGTGAAAGAACGATTGTAAACGACGTTTTCAAATAACTACACAAGATTAGAAATGAATTTCTTGGGGTTAGGGGACAAGGGCATTCGGATAGAAGAAGAAATGATTCTCAAGTAAAGCCACATCTATCAGTTATTTTGATTTTCTAGAATTTTCTTTCCCTCACTTATCTTCTCCTCCCTCTTTTCTTTTCTGAATCTATAATTGTTGAGCTAGAAAAAGGCATGAAAGTGGTTGTACGCATGGCATTGCCATCAAATATTTATAATTAGTTAAGGTTTCTATATGTTTATATGTATGCCTTCTCTATCTAGTTTTGTCATAGTTTCCTTTTTTGGTTTATGCTCTCAAGTAGTTCTATTATACATAAGAGAGCTTGGCTCAAAAAAAAAAAAAAAAAACTGATGCCATAGAAGCTAAAAGAGAAAATCAAAAACGAAAAAAGATTTAGCTCATAATATGATGGATTATATATAAAGTTATCATACATCAAATGCTAACCAATATCACTTATATAAATTATTGAGGAATGGGAAAAATGTTTCATTCATGTTGATTTCACTCTTATCATATATTAACCTAAAACTTAATCTGATGGTGTAATGGTATTAGTGACGTATCAGTTAGATGCAAAGCTAAAGCTTAATCAATGTATATAGCTAACGGGAAATGTGAATAATCTTTATCATGAGGAAATCACAAATTTACTAGTTGAAAGTGTTGAAAAAATAAAAAACATAATGCTAGCAACAATCTTCTAGTGTACTAAAAAATCCCAAACTGCAAGTACTAGTAGAAAGTGTAGAAAAATCAAAAACATAATGTTGGCAACAATCTTCTAGTATAAAAATCGCAAACTGCAAGTTGGTATAACAATAGCAACACAATGAAAACACACAACGCAGCTACGTAAAGAAATAGAAAATTATGGGTCCACCAAACAATCTTCAATCTGCCGTACCACCAAAGGACTCCCTCTATCGATTGAGAGAGAAAGGAGGGGTCTTTTCTCTCTCTCTCTCTCTTCGTTCTATGTTGTTTTTTATTTTTTATTTTGTTTTCGTCTTAATCAAAACAACATTCTTTTGATTTCTTTTAATTTTAGCCATGTGATCGAAGAAGGAACTTTAGAGGATCTGGACTCCCATATGAGAGGTATGTGACCACTTTGTTGGATAAATGAGACAACATGATCATGGATTCATGTGGAAAATGGGTATACACACAATCCTGTAGTATACTAGAACATCTGATAATTTTTGGAGAAATTGCAATTCAGTTTGGTTTTTCAAAAAAGTTAAATTAAATTAATGGTAAATTTTATTAACTTTAATAATTAAAATGATAAATTTTTTTCATGAATTCGCCTTCGTCTCGGAACTGATCAATCCTGAAGTTGAATCCACAACTTCACTTGTCGAATGAACGACTACGTACAGAACCAAACTCCTTTTGATACTCTACACTTGAATCTTCAGAATCCACCGAAGAGATCTCTCTCTTGAATTTAAAGTAACCAACTCCTTGATGTATGTATCTTAGACCATGATTGAAGAACTCTTATCAAAACATCAAGGAAAACTCATAAAAACTTCAGAACAAAACTACCAACAAAACCTTAGGACTCTTGAATAAGATCTAGGAAAAACAGTCCTAAAAACAAACTAAACAGATATAAATAGGAATCCTAAGTCCGCAATCTCCGCTCGAGCGGCCAACATCCCGCTCGAGCGGCTTCAGCAAAAACTGCGTGCAACAAAACAGAGTTCCGCTCGAGCGCGAAATCATACCTTCCAGTATTTTTACACACCTGACAAAATACTGAGAGACTACAATATCCGCTCGAGCGCCAATGGTCCCGCTCGAGCGGGAAGAACAAAAAACACAAAAAAATTACAATTTGTTCAACACAAAGTTTTGTACCCGATATTGACAATCAAGGGACCTAACAATCTCCCCCTTTGTCAATTCCTGGACAAAACCTTTCTAAACAAATGTCCTAAAACACACGCACTAGACAAGATTAATAAAAAAGAGAAGAAAAACTCTAAACAACTCTATGTTCAAACAATCTTGCCCTGTGATCAATCAATCCATTCAACCAACTTCATCCAACATTCACCTGTGAAATAACTAGCAACATACCAGAAAAACAAAACTTGTGGAACTGTATAAGAATATTCCAAAACATTCATAAAAAGAGAACCATGATATAGTATCCACCAACTATAATAACCAACCTATCCGATTAGCAACAAAGTATCCAACATATCCAAATATGAACAAAATATCCATTTAACCAAATATATCAAGAAAAATATATACCACCAAGATCACCACTGTAAGATCACCACTGTAGCACCGATCTCCCCCTTTTTGACCGGGAATCAAGGAAGCAATGAATCATGCACCAGGGGGAGGTGGTGGCTACGGAAGCTGAAGTAAGGAAATGATGTGGGCCAGCTGAGAAGTAGTGTGGACGGCAGTCTGCTCCAACTGACCAAGGCGACTATCAAACGCATCAAAGCGGGCATCTAGAAGATCCAACTGCCGGGTCATAGCCTCCTCAAAATGCTGAAACTGAGCAAGAAAAGCTCGTGGTGGAACAGGGGTAATAGCATCCTCCTCACCCCCGGCTGCTGCAGCGTCAAACTCAGCCTCCTCAGCTAGGCCAGCAGTGGTACCTGCAGAAGTATCAGCCCGAGAAGACTCCCCCTTAACATGAGCCCGACTCTGAGAAACAGTTTTCTTTGTGAATGGTCGGGAGGGGAAGGCAAACTCATCATCCTCTAAAACTTGAACCCTAAGTTCAGACAAAAGACGGTTGATCAAACACCCATAAGGAAGTCCTAACTGTTTATTCCCAGAAACACCTATCATTTTCCTAATAATCAGGGTAGCTAGATCAATAGACATGTGACGGGCGATACAAAACAAAACAAAATCTTGGTCTTGATTAATTTCGGAGGAGTGAGTGGTCACAAGGATGTTTGCACAAACAATCAGATTAAGCAGTCTAAACTCCGGAAGAAGTTCAAACTGTTTAATCAATGCACCCGTAGGCTAAGGACGGGAAGTACCACATAACACCTCAGTCACATTATTGAAATCACAGGTAGGATGGCCTGGGACAGGAAAAGGATAGTGTTGAGGGTACACTTGATCAATCTTAAGAAGATGGCGAATGAGAGCAGGTGTGACAGAAATGGATTTGGACCGAACCCAAGTAGTGAATGAAGGCTCAAAGTCACTAATTTGCTCAATATTACAGTAAAATTCTTGGACCCAGTCGAGATTTTGACGCCCAGAAAAAGACAACACCAAATCACCACCTAGAGGATCAAACAATGGACGGATAGGGATGGACTCGAAAATGTTGGGTTGGACATTCCGTTCTAGATGAACAGTGCGAGCCTCAAAAGATTTATGGAACAACTTGTCTTGCTTAACAGTCTGAAACCTCTCAGAATTAAAGGTAGGACGAGACACTGTCGCCTTTCGGCGTTTAGGGGCGAAAAAGATGAGATGAGAGATGACTAAAACCCGAAAACCCAACAAAGCCAAAAAGAAACCAAACCTGAAGAGAAAAACAGGCACAATACATAGAACATTAGTAACAGTTAATGCATAATGCATAATCATGGAGGACAAATATCAATGATATCATTTCATAAACATGGAGGACAAATATCAATGAAATGCAGGATGCAAAAATGTGCATAATGGCAATGGCAGAATATCAATGACCTAGTGAAGCTAATCACTGATATAAAAACCAAGTGAACTCCTATGGCAACACTACTCCATCTTGTGGGCAAAACAGTTGCTCAAACTTGTAGCACAAACACAAATACCTCAAGCATGTGGAACACAGAACCCTAGGTTGAATGGACAACACAGACTCCATACACACAATCAAGAAATGCAATATGAGGAAGACAAAACGACTCAGTGAAAGAGTGGGAGAGAAAGGAAAAAAAAAATAAAACACAAAAAAACCCAAAAACCTGAAATACAACTCCCAAATGTACCGAAATTACAAAAAAAAAAACAGACAAGAAGAGAGGGAAACACTTACCAACGTATAAATCGGCAAGGAAGAGGAAGAAGTTAGGTGAAAACGAGCATATAGTGCCCACGAGCCAAACCCTAGGTCTGAGAAACTGAAGAAGAGGGGAAAAAATGACCTGAAGAGTCGAGGGAGGGAGTTTTATACAAAATAGGTCCGCTCGAGCGTAGGTATGAACGCTCGAGCGTGAATCAGGGCAAGCTGACACCCGCTCGAGCTCGAAGAAGGACGCTCGAGCGCAAAAATACCTCTCTCAAAACTGTAAAGCAAAGAGCAAACTACTGCAAGGCGCAAAAACACGCTCGAGCGTGGAACAGTCCGCTCAAGTGGGGACCTTTTTTTTTTTTTAGGATGACCTGTAACAAGCAGGGAGTCCAAGTGAATGACTATACCACTAGGATAAAAGAATCTATCAGTCAAAAGTCCTGAAAATTTGTAATAAAAATTTGAAGCACCAGGTCATGAACAAAACAGATAGAACTTAATCAAAGCCATAGGCATCATAAGAATGCATAACTCAAAAACACACATGAGAGCTCACAAAGAAAATGTGTGTGTGTGCAATCCTTGAGAGCATCAAAGCTAGAGTTAATCCTCGTAGTGATCGGATGGCTGGACCTCCATCAAGAGTAACTCAACAATACAAAGAAAAGTCAAACCACTAGGAATCACGGGGTATTTGTTGAGTAAATGCGGAGGCTCCCCCTCAGTCAAAGAGTCCTTTTTTTTTTTTCTTGTGGGCACTCACTGGTGGCTTTCACTCTCAAGAGTATGGAAACCAAACTAGAGAAGAATGAAATCATAAAGGATGGCCTGGTTGGTGCCTCTGAGGTAGCCTTTTCCTAATACCCGGACTTCAAAGAGCTGAGGGAGAAACCGTGGAAGTGAAAATAGATGGTAGATGGTTAAGAGACTCAACCTCACCCATGATATGCTAGTATCGGTCAATTCCACTGTAAAAGTACAAGAAACACTGTTAGTGGTCCATAGAGAACTTTGATCACTTGTGCAGAAACCCTGCAACAATTAATCTCAAGGATGTGTACAGAATGAGATCATGAGGTTAATGAGCATGGGCATTCAAAATGAGCTATGACCAATGAACAATGAGATCTTGTAAGCAGCATGAGTAGTGTACATAAAAAGTTGGATGCAAGTAAAACAGATATCAATGACAATGAGATTATGACATCCAAGCATACTTAAGGCAAAACACTTACACCTACTCAAGAAGCAAGTAACACTATAGTGATCGAGCATGACACCCAAGGTCTTTCTAAGGAACTCAAACCGAAGAAGATCAAGGGGTTTTGTAAAAATATCAGCTTTTTGATGCTCAGTGGGAATATGCTCAAGAACAACAAGGCCCTCTTCCACTAACTCTCGAATAAAACGATGACGTATGTCAATGTGTTTGGTGCGAGAGTGTTGGACAGGATTTTTTGAAATGTTTATGGCACTTGTGTTATCACAGAAAAGAGAGAGTGTTCTGTTCTATCCCATAATCATGAAGCATTTGCTTCATCCACAGCATTTGTCCACAACAACTCCCTGCAGCAATGTACTCAGCCTCAGCAGTCGAGAGAAAGATGGCATTTTGCTTTTTACTATGCCAGGAAACCAGATTATTCCCAAGGTAAAAACACCCCCCAGATGTACTTTTCCTATCATCAGCACACCCTGCCCAGTCGACATCAGAAAAACCAGTAATCTCAGCTATAGTATCAGTAGAAAACCAAACCCCATACCCCAATGTCCCATTAACATATTTAATGATGCGTTTGACAGCAAGGAGATGAGACTCTTTAGGACTAGCTTGGTAACGGGCACAAACACCTACACTGAAAGCAATATCAGGACGACTGGCTGTAAGGTACAAAAGACTCCCTATCATACTCCGATAAAGGGTAGGATCAACATCAATACCAGAGAAATCTTTGGAGAGGGGAATGTAAGACTGGTTGCTCATAAGGAAGTGCGTGCATGTTTGGCAGGACTTCAATGACCAAAACTTAGATACAAGATTTTTCGCATACTTCAGACTGAGACCTCAAATCACCTGAAGGAGACTGTTTTAATTTGAAAAGACCCAAAAAAATAGAGACACACTCTATCCCATCATGGCTCATCCTCAGAAAACTCACTTGTGGTCATGACAATCCAAAAAAATATTTCACAAGATGTTCAGCAGTGGGATCCCAAACCACCAATACATCATCAACACTAAATCTGCAGGCAAACAAGAATATGTTGACTTTAGTATTGTTTCACCAAACAAAGCTCTTATCCCACTAACCCCGTTTGCAAAATCATTATTTCAAGAAAGAAAAGGGTTAGTAAGTCTATCATTCACCAAAAAGGCGTCGAGAGGGAGCTCGTTTTCCAATTCCCATTATACACAAAAGCCTTGTCTAAACTAATTTGTAGGGGGGACTGACATAGGGACCCATTTAGGGTTTCCGTTCAAAAAAACCCGTTTATGGATTTGCCTTCCAACACATACTGCCTCTTCTTCCAAAGGTACCCATATCCAGAAAGGGCAACTTTTTCAAAATTCCATATTTTCGAAAAGCAAACCCACAAAATTCATTTAAAAGCCAACGACAAAAATAATTTGCAACACACCCCACCACCACGCGCAAAACATACCGACATTAGATCTCGAGGGCACCGTTGGCAACTTGCCGGGAGGCACAAAGACCAGTCCCTTTCCCACTTTCATGATCCCAAACCACCCACCTTCTTCGGTTCACACTACGCTATATATCCTTTCGTCGGAGATTTATGCATCTCAAGGGCGCCCTTGAGGCCAACACCCCTCCAAACTCACCAGCGGCCTCTCTTTCTATCTTTCCTCTAACCCACCCAACAACCACCAAAACAAAAAACAAAACAAATATGTACCAGATAATCTTACACATTAAGCTGGCGAGAATATATTTTATTTTTACAAGAAGAACATATTTATTTAACAAACACTACTTCAAGCACTCACCACCAACACGCGTTACCTCATCAAACATTCCATGTACTACACTAGGTCTGGAACACATAAGAAGTACACTTGACATAATAACTATACA
>NW_021024769.1:74282-154241 GCF_004153795.1 Camellia sinensis | reverse complement strand
ATTTTTAGTATTTAGTGAATTTTTAAAATATTTTTTTCGCAAATATTATACTTTTTAAGTGTATTTATGTTAAGTGTGTCTAAAAATTTAAAAAAAAAATTTGCTTGAAATATTAAAAAAATTCAGTGAAAACAAAAAAATATATGAAAAATTAAAAAAGAAAAAAAAGTAAAATTTTCTGAAAGGTAAATTCTGAAAACTGAAACCAAATAGAGTGATTATCATTTTATTTGACCAATTTACTTTTTTTTTGTATTATTTTTATGAAGAGCTCAATTCAAGAACAAATCAAGGCTAATTTTTTAATGAGTTCTATAACTCAGTTTTGATCATTTGATTGTGTACAATATTTTTTCTACTAAGCCAATTGCATGGGAGTGACATATTTTAATAGGTGTCATTGTACCTATTTAGTTGTGATTTAATTATATATTTTTCATGTATACTAGTATAATGTCTCTTTTTTCCTTATTGTAAATTTAATGTTTGGCGCAGATGTTGATGGTAGTGACAGAAAGAATGTATCGTGTCAGCAATACTACTGTTATAAACTACAAGTACAAGATGACGACCACTCAATCATCCTACTATCTGGGCAACTATCACAACAATTTGTTGTTGACATGTATATAAAACTTGAGAATATAAGGTTAGACTTTTATCGAAAGAAACAATAAAAAATAAGGGTTGAACTTTACCAAGGGATTGTAGATAGTGTATTATCTAGTAAGAATAGGGGAAGCAAAGTGGGAAAAAAAATAGTATTACCTGCATCCTTTGTAGGAGTCCCAAGAGATATGCACAGAAGGTATTTAGATGCTATTTGATTAGTACAGCGGTTTGGAAAGTCAGATCTTTTTATCACAATGATTTGTAATCTTGATTGGAAAGAGATTAAGGATTCATTGAAGGAATGACATGTAGCACAAGATAGGCCTGATTTAACTGCAAGAGTTTTTCGAGCAAAGTTACAAGACCTACAACAACAACTATTTAAGAAGCATATTTTTGGAAAAGTAACAGCACATGTTCACGTTATTGAGTTTCAAAAAAGAGGCCTACCCCATGCACACATGTTAATCATCTTTATGGCAGATTGCAAGATTACAAATCCAGATGATTACGACAACATTGTTTGTGCTAAAATTCAAGATCCAGACAAGTTTCCTGATTTATATGAAAAGGTTGCTAAACATATAATGTATGGCCCTTGTGGAGTTTTAAATAAAAAAAATCCTTGTATGCGCGAAGGTAAATGCAAAAAGCATTATCTCCCCACTTTTTCACCGAAAACAATGCAAGGCAAAGACAGTTATCCAATTTATAAGAGGAGTGAAGAAAGTTTTACTGTTAATGTGCGGAATGCTGTTCTGGATAATATATGGGTGGAACCTGATAATCCTTATATAACTACCATATTAATGTTGAGATATGCTCAGGGGTGAAAGCAGTTAAGTATCTTTATAAATAAATTTATAAAGGCCAGAACAAGATTGCAATCAACATTAGTCAAAATAATGGAGAAATCATTATTGATAAAATACAGCAATTCCAAGATGCTCAGTGGGTATCAGCACAAGAAGCCGTATGGAGGATATTTGAATTTGATCTAAATGAAATATGCCTAGCAGTTATAAATTTGCAACTGCATTTGCCAAACAATCAGTTTGTCTCCTATTAAGAAAACCAAGACTTGGAGAACATTATTTATTCTGAAACAACTTCAAAAACAATGCTTACAGAATTTGTTATGTTTTGTTTGAATGATAAACATAAAAGGCAATATCTATATAGAGAATTTTCAAAGCATTTTGTATGGAACAAACAAGGGAAGTATTGGAAAGAAAGGAAAACACTTCTCTGAAAAGCACAATTCGGGTTGGATTCGCATCTAAACACTCATAGCCTCACTGAAATAAAAGTGCGAAAAAATACATCTGAAAGGAGTTTTGTCAAACGGGGTTGCCAAGAATAAAAACCTAACATTCTCCTACGCTCGAGCGCATCTCAGTTTGTTCACACACAGTTTTTGGTCAGTCCGCACGAGCGGGCTGTGTTGAGCTCGAGCGGACCGCGCGATCCCAGATTTCCAAGATTTGATTAAGGAGTTCGTTTTCTTCTGAATCTAGGATTACTTTTGGTTCTCTATAAATTCTTGGTTTTCTCCCAAAAACTAGGTGATTGATGGAACTTCTCCAGATCTTATTTTTGGATCTTAAGGTTTATATCTGGAGAGATTTTGATAGTTTTCTTTGATGTTTTTATTGAGTTTTCAACTCATGATTTAAAGAGAGTACATCAAAGGTTTGTTTGTTATACACAAAAGAGAGAGTTGTTCTTCAATTGTGGATTCTGAAGAGTTCGAGCCTGAAGCTTTGGTGGAATCCGGAGTGGCTCATCAGAAAGACAATTCTGTGGTGAAGATGTGGTTGGAAGAGGCACATAGAGGTTGGTTCAATTAGGCGTTATCGATTCGCTAGGTAATTGAGAGTATATCTGTGTAATTCCTTTAAATCTTCTTAGTGGATTGTTCTTGTGGCTGTTGCCCGTGGTTTTTTTATCACAGTTGGAGGTGTCCAATTGTGGTTTTTTCCACGTTAAATTGTTGTGTTTCTTTGTCTTGATTGTTTGATTGGGATTGTTATATTCTGCTTAAAATTGGTACATAATCACAAATCAGCATCTAGGGGATTTCTAGATTTTTCACTATTATAGTGTCTCCTTTTTTCTTATTGTAAATTTAATGCTTGGTGCAGATGTTGATGGTAGTGGCAGAAAGAATGTATCGTGTCAGCAATACTACTGTTATAAACTACAAGTACAAGATGACGACCACTCAATCATCCTACTATCTGGGCAACTATCACAACAATTTGTTGTTGACATGTATATAAAACTTGAGAATATAAGGTTAGACTTTTATCGAAAGAAACAATAAAAAATAAGGGTTGAACTTTACCAAGGGATTGTAGATAGTGTATTATCTAGTAAGAATAGGGGAAGCAAAGTGGGAAAAAAAATAGTATTACCTGCATCCTTTGTAGGAGTCCCAAGAGATATGCACAGAAGGTATTTAGATGCTATTTGATTAGTACAGCGGTTTGGAAAGTCAGATCTTTTTATCACAATGATTTGTAATCTTGATTGGAAAGAGATTAAGGATTCATTGAAGGAATGACATGTAGCACAAGATAGGCCTGATTTAACTGCAAGAGTTTTTCGAGCAAAGTTACAAGACCTACAACAACAACTATTTAAGAAGCATATTTTTGGAAAAGTAACAGCACATGTTCACGTTATTGAGTTTCAAAAAAGAGGCCTACCCTATGCACACATGTTAATCATCTTTATGGCAGATTGCAAGATTACAAATCCAGATGATTACGACAACATTGTTTGTGCTAAAATTCAAGATCCAGACAAGTTTCCTGATTTATATGAAAAGGTTGCTAAACATATAATGTATGGCCCTTGTGGAGTTTTAAATAAAAAAATCCTTGTATGCGCGAAGGTAAATGCAAAAAGCATTATCTCCCCACTTTTTCACCGAAAACAATGCAAGGCAAAGACAGTTATCCAATTTATAAGAGGAGTGAAGAAAGTTTTACTGTTAATGTGCGGAATGCTGTTCTGGATAATATATGGGTGGAACCTGATAATCCTTATATAACTACCATATTAATGTTGAGATATGCTCAGGGGTGAAAGCAGTTAAGTATCTTTATAAAAAAATTTATAAAGGCCAGAACAAGATTGCAATCAACATTAGTCAAAATAATGGAGAAATCATTATTGATAAAATACAGCAATTCCAAGATGCTCAGTGGGTATCAGCACAAGAAGCCGTATGGAGGATATTTGAATTTGATCTAAATGAAATATGCCTAGCAGTTATAAATTTGCAACTGCATTTGCCAAACAATCAGTTTGTCTCCTATTAAGAAAACCAAGACTTGGAGAACATTATTTATTCTGAAACAACTTCAAAAACAATGCTTACAGAATTTGTTATGTTTTGTTTGAATGATAAACATAAAAGGCAATATCTATATAGAGAATTTTCAAAGCATTTTGTATGGAACAAACAAGGGAAGTATTGGAAAGAAAGGAAAACAAGACAGGTAATTGGTCGTATAAATGGAGCAAACCTATCTGAAGGTGAGAGATATTACTTGAGGCTTTTGTTAAACCATGTTAGGAGTCCAACATCTTTTGTTGATTTATTATCAAAATTATCAAAATTGATCGTTGAAAAATATTTCTCATATCATTAAAAATCGTTAATTGACTGAATAATATATTTACAAAAAATTTAATTATTAATATTGTATGCAAACAATCACAGACATCTTTTGAAATTCAAACACCTTCAAACATCAAACACCTTAAAATGACCAATCACCATGGAACATCACAATCTACTATCAAACACCTTGAATGTTTTGGACTCATGACTCATATCCAATTATATTATCATTTTGTCAATATTTTTTGTTTCTTTTGTCTTTTTTATTTTGAATTTCAAACTTTTGGTGGGTGGGTTTCGTATCACGATCAAATCAACTTCGCAGAATCTAGAATGCCATTGGACTTATCACTCATAATCAATTATACTATTCGTCAAAAAAAAAAAAATTGTAACTACTCTTCTATACAACACAATAAAATTATCAAAAATTGTTCGTTGAAAAATATTGACGAATAAAAAAAAATTGTAACTGCTCTCCTATGAAACAATAAAATTATCAAAATTATTCGCTGAAAAATATATCTCATATCATTAAAAATCATTAATTGACTTAATAATTTATTTACAAAAAAATATAATTATTAATATTGCATAAAAAAAATTAATTATTAATATTGCATATAAACAATCACAGATATCTTTCGAAATTCAAACACCTTAAAATAACCAAACACCTTGAAACATCACAATCTACTATTAGACACCTTCAATGTTTTGGACTCATGACTCATATCCAATTATACTATCACTTTGTCTATATTTTTTTGTTTCTTTTGTCTTTTTGATTTTGAATTTGAATTTCGAACTTTTGGTGGGTGGATTTCGTAGCAAGATCAGATCAACTTCGCAGAATCCAGAATGCCATTATACTTATCACTCATAATCAATTATACTATTCGTCATAAAAAAGAAAATTGTAACTGCTCTCCTATGCAACAATAAAATTATCAAAATTTTTCGTTGAAAAATATTTCTCATATCATAAAAAATCGTTAATTGACTTCATAATTTTTTTACAAAAAAATTAATTATTAATACTAAATTAAAATATTAAGATGTATAAAATATATAAAAATGCTTCATTTAAATATTAAGATGTATAAAGTGGTATTTTGAAAGAAGTTTCCTATTACAATTTTAGAACCACGTCAATTTTTATTTATTTTTTATTTTTTTTATTTTATTTTATTTTATTTTTTTTTAGATTTCTACGAAAATGATAGTTTAAAAGAAGGTTCGTATTCCAATTTTGGAACCACACCAAAGTAAATTTTTGGGGCTAGCGAATGAGCACATCACTAATCTAAACAAATTGAAATATTTATATTATTATTTTTTTTTTTAATGAAGATGATATAATTTATAAATAAAGAAAAACAGAAAATACTATGGTGGTAAGATTTATAAGATTAAATTAACTTTTTATTAGATTTATAAGATGCAATTTATTAGATTAAATTATTATTTTAAGTAAATTTAAATAAAATTTAAATGAATTTAATTAGATGAATTTACAATTTTTAGTTCAGTCTATCATCCTTAATAATTGGCCAAGTTATTGGCATGCCAACGGGTAAGAAGTTTCACATGGTGATCCCATGAAATTTCTATTCCAACTAATTCACATAATTAACAAATTATAATTCAACATTACTTCCTTTTCAACTGATTCAAATAAAAATGAAAACTTCTAGGTATATAGAATTGGTCATAGAATCAGATAGAATATTATAGAGAAAAAAAAAATTAACACAAATTTTATTTGCATTATTTTTATATTTTTCCTTCTCTTTCTTAAATTCTTATCCAAATTTATAATGTAAACCCAAAATATTTAAATATCACCTAATGTGAAAGAGTTGTGTTAATATTAAATTAAAATTTTTTGTTTCCAGATTATCGATTAAAACAAGGAAAGAAAATACTCCTCCACCAACAAAAAGAAATAGACAATATCAATGGTATAAACTTGTATGTCAATTCGATGAACAAATAACAAAAAAATGTTCATAGTTTGTTACAGCTACTAATCAAAGGATTTATCACAGATGCAATTTCTGAACGTTGTGCTCGACAAAACAATTGATATGCCAAATTTACACCTGAACAGGGAAAACAATATATTGAAAATATTTCAAATAATAGGAAAAGAAAATGCAAAGGTCCAAACACATTTGACAACACAACTTACTATTTGGAAGGGCATGGCAAGACAACTCCAACGAATGGTAAATACACAAAATTAATAATTATTTTTGACATCTTTTACTATATAGACTTGATTCTAATGCCTGTAATTTGTTTAATATATATGAAAAACAGGTGATGCATCATCGCAAATTGTTTGCTCTCTAACACATGAGTTGCATGAATTACGTAAAATGACACAATGTACCTTTTGTAAAGCTAAAAGGTTTGAATATGAACCTCCGAACTTTTGTTGCTATGAAGGAGAAGTAATGCTTACAAGCCCCGAAGTTTCAGAATGCCTAAGAACCTTGTTCACTTCTCAAACTATAGATGCTGTTGAATTTCGTAGACATGTTCGAGCATATAATAGCATTTTTGCATTCATATCATTTGGCGTGAAGTTACACAAGAAATTGGCAAATTATAGACAAGGTGTTTATACATTTCGTGCACAAGGTCAAATATACCATGATTTTCCATCTTTGATTCCATCTGGTAAGGATCCTTGTTATTTCCAGTTGTACTTCTATGATACAGACAATGAACTTCAGAATAGATTGAGTAAACTAAACAATGCACCACTTTGTAAGGTTGTTGTTGGTAAACTAATTGAGATACTTTCAAAAAATCCTTATGCTCAGTTTTTGCATACACTAGAACATGTTCCATTAGATACTTTTCAAATCCATATAAGTACAGATGTGAAGTTGGATCAAAGGGTTTACAATTCACCATCAGCTGATCAGGTAGTTGCAATTTGGATTGAAGGATATAACCCAAATATACCTCATGAACGAGATATCATGGTTGTAACGATCCATTGCAATACCCATTATTATTTCTTAGAAGAGAGGTTGGATGGCACCAAAATATCTTTAAAAGAAATAGAGCTAGAGTAGGTAATGGCCCAAATTCAAATATGCATTCATTTACATCAGCTGAAGACATTTTTAGACAAGAAGAAAAAGGTACTTACTCTTTTCTAATGAAATAGGTTTTCATTTTTATTATTTTATATTTTATCTTTTTTATTTTTCATTTTTTTTGGATTTTTATGAATGGGACACTGAAGGACTAATAAGAAAGTTAATAGAAAGGTATGGCCAAGCTTGTATTTGGTTGAACAATTATATATTTTTCATAGTTCTTTCATGAAAACTACCATTATAGTTAATGAAAGAACTCAAAGTCAGAGTATCATCCAAGGTATGTGGTAGTTCTACATAATAACACAAATTAATGTTTTGTATTTATTAAATAACAAAATTACAACCTCGTAATTTATTTACATTTGTCACATCAAATATCAGATATTTGAGGAAGCTTACAGTGGGAGATAGAAAAAGACAACTACATGTCGCATTATTTGAAGCGGCTGAGAAAATTATTGGATGTCCAACAACTGAATTCATAGCATCCAATTACAAAATGGTTTCTACATACATACACATTACAAAAGTGAAACAACCTGGTAAATTATATATTTAATAGTAATAAGTCAAACCATGTGATATGGACTGCAATTATTTTATGTGATTGTTTCAATCTACTTTCTAAATTTTAATACTTAAAAAGAAATATAAATGCCCCCCATATGCAGGAATTCATATATTATTTTCTTGATGAATTGACAAAAAAAAAATCCACATATGAAGGATATGGAGTCCGATTAGACTCCTAATCCGACTTATCAAATTTCAACCAAACAATATCCATACTTTCAAACATAAACATTAAACATTAACAAAATGGTTCAAAGAGTAAAACTTACATAAAACCTACAAAAAAAAATTTTAATAAAAAATAAATAAATCATGAAAATAAATATAAGAAAGATTATCACGTGCAAAGGACGTGCACGTTCACTAGTAATTATAAAAGTGTGAAAAGTATTCCATGTTTTCTTCTTTTCTTAAATCTCAATTTTACCCTCTCAAATTTATTATATTTTCTAAAAGTCATAAAGAGTTCTATATAAACCAACTATCTCTTTAAATTATACTTTTAACATGGAAATCTAATATCTAATAATCTAAATAGAATTAAAAAATAAAATATTGGTAAAAAAAAATTATGAATTCAAACATATACTAATTTATTATTATTATTATTATTATTATTATTATTATTATTATTATTATTATTATTGATCAAATATATTATTATTATTAAAAAAAATTCCAAAAAGAATGCACAACAAATTATTTTCTAAGTGCATTTATATTAAGTAAATCTAAATCTAAAAGTAAAATTAAAAAAAAAAGTATTAAATTAAGTGAATTTAAAAAGAAAATAAAAGGGTTATTTTAAAAACAGTGTCAATGACAAAAAAATTTAAAAATCAAAAAATTCAAAACAAAAGTTTGAAAAAACAAACCAAACCTAGGGGTGTAAATCTGACCTAGCTCGGCCCCGCCCATCTTGGGCCTTGCGGGCTCCCGCCAAAATTCGAAGCCTGGGCCTGGCCTCGGGCTTGGGCGGGTCTGACCATTTTTTTTTTGTTTTTTTTTATCAAAATTTTATTATTTTCCAGTAAAAAAAATACTTGGCCTCGGGTGGGCCGGGCCTTGAGTGGGCCTTAAGCAGGCCGATGGGCTGGGCCACGGGTCGGGCCGAATTTCAAAATGATAGCCCTGGCCTAGGCCCAGGGGCTTTGGCTAGGCTCAGGCCTAAACAGGCCGGGCTCACCCTGGGCCGCCCACTGGCCACGGACCATTTTTACACTCCTAACCAAACAAAACACTATAAACTTATCTTTTTTAAAATCTTTCTTTACTAATCTCTAATTTTACACAAGTTATTCACAAATCTCTTTCAATTTTCATGTGAATTTAATAATCTAGTTAAAAATTGGTGCATACACACAAAAATGTAACACTAAACATCTACATTATGACTAACAATGTAATTATGAATAATTAATTTCTCATTTTTAGCTATATTATATTGTTACAAAAGATTTCACATATTACTTTTGTGATATCTCATATATGTCAATATCTATATATATAAATGTAAATTTATATATGTTATTGTATTCATACATTGTCAATCTATAATGCTATATTATCATCAGATGCTTTAATTTTCAAACATATATTGCTTTAGTAATATAGTTAAATTTGTTAAGAAAAAATTGCGGAATTGTGTATTGTTCTCCTATCAACTTATGTTCAATATATATGTGTACATACATGTCATATAAACAAGTGTCCACAACAAACACTTTCAATAACAAATTAAGGCCCCGTTTGTTTTGGGGTGTAATGGATTGGAGGGGATTAGGATGGAGGTGGGGTTATTTAGTTTGTGTTTGTTTGTAGAGTTGTGGAAGGGATTAGGATGAAGGGGGAGATCAAGATGGAGGTTGGAAGGGGGACTGGATGGGGGAGGTGGAGGTGGTATTAGAAAAATAGTGAAAGGATTAGAAATTTTTTTATTTTTTTTATTTTTTACATATTGGGAATTTAATTTTAAACTTTAATGTTTAATGTTTTATATTTTTTATTTATTTTATTATTTTATATAAAAATAATTTAACAATTCCTACACTAACAACTATCATCAAAACAAACACAATTTTACTTAATCCCCTCACTATCAATCCCCTCACTAACAATTCCCTCACTATTAATCTCATTACTATGAATCCCCTCTATGCTACCTCTAAAAACAAACGGAGCCTCAGACTTTGCAAAAACCTCTCAATCACGACAATAATTGTACATTTTTTTCCCCTTACAAAAAAAATCACATTATTCAGGGAAAATAGATTTTGAAATTCATAACAATATGATATCGCCTCAAACTCTTACTCATCAAAATATTTTTATTACAATGAGTTATAACGGTGAGCAAGAAGAAAAACAAGAAGACGGTTGTCACAACCCAAACCCGCCCTTGTAGGTTAGGCATCGTAACCGGCCAGTAATCCGTGGATTACCAAAGGCCTCTGAACAGATAAGCATATAATAAGGGGCTGGAGAAGCAAATATATAAAATAGACAAGGTCCAATGAGCTGTGGTAGCGTACATGGGACAGTAGATTTCAAAACTTATATGTATATATATATACATGAGCATGCCAGTCAAAGGACACCAATATTTACAAAGTATTTACAGAAGTGCACATCCCAAGACCTGACTTTACAAAACAGTCACAGAGACTAGCATGAATACAAAAACAGCCATGGCATTAGACTTCGATCGGAACCTCCTCAGGAGGCACAACGGTTGGCTAACAAAAACATAATAGAAGGCTGTCAACTCTGGCCCTGGTCACACGCCGGCTCACCTACATACATAATATAAACTGTGAGCGAAAGCCTAGTGAATAATAACAGAGTAAAGGGGTTTCAATGAATGAGTCCGTACAGATTCAGAAATCATAATTCAGTTTCGTATCAAATCCATAATTGGTCCATATCATATACAGAAATAATAAGTCATGCTTGAGTTTACGTGATACATCAATTAGCAATAACAAAGCAGATACAGAACAGAGGCAGACACGTGAGGGTTACAAGTAACTAGTTCCTTAAAGGAACCTCCGGATCTGGGTAACAGAACAGAAGCTGAGCCCCAATGACGGGGCCTCCGGTACGGGTAATAGAGTGCAGACGGATATAAGTTCCATAAAGGAACCTCCGATACCGGGTAACAGCCAATAAATATCACATGATGTTAAGGATGTCACGAATACATATCAGAAATTGGACAATCATTCATTGTATAGAACATATCATTTTAGAAAACAGATCCCATTTTGTCACACAAAAAATAAGTACAGTTGAACATAACTTTACTAAGTTATTACTCACAGTTGGTCTTGAGACAAACAGACGGAGCAGATTAGTCAGACAGAACGCGGCACGTGACCTACATAACACATAACAGATATACACTTGAAACACGCGTTCTAATTGTACAAAACTTACGTCGTTGGCTCTTAGTGTGTTTCTAACCTTTAATCCTCATTAAAGGGCCTTAAACATGGCCTAGGAATGACTAGGATGGAATGAGGATGCAAAAATGCCTTGAAAACCATTTCTTACATTTTGTTGAAGATAAGGTCCACGCTCGAGCATGGATTACCCTGCTCGAGCGGAAATGCAGATATTGAAGCTCTGCTCGAGCGTGAACTTCCTCGCTCGAGCGGACTGTAAAATCGACAAGAGTACTGGATGCATGATTTTCACGCTCGACGGGCGCTCGACCCCCGCTCGAGCGTGAGACTCAGAGTCTCGCTCGAGCGTGGGTTCCACCGCTCGAGCGGACTGCAAAACACACAAACTTCTGGGTATACGCATTTCACGCTCGAGCGTAACTATCGATGCTCGAGCAGAAGTGCATGTACTCAGGATTCACGCTAGAGCGTGAAAGTACCCGCTCGAGCGTAGGTCGAATTTCTGGAAAATCCAAATTGACCTCCAAGCATGAAACTCAACCTTTAAGCCTTCAAAACTCATTTTTTTCTGGGCCAATATTTGAGGAAACATATAATAACTCATAAAACAACATGTATTAAAAATCATTTCAAGAAATCATGGCCCAAGAGCAACCCAATTTGTGCAAAATCAACATGAACTTTATGAACATGCCATTAATACAACATGCAAGAATCTCATTGAATCCAAACCCTCCAAAACATGATCAAACTTGATAATTTGATGGACAACAAGATGAATGACCATAATGTGAGTGAAATTAACACATGCATGGAAGAAATCTTAGAATTCAAACTCAAAGCATGGAAATTTATGCATGCATGCATGGATGGACTCTCAAAACCACACTTTGAGCTAAATCTTGATTTTAAATACCAATTTCACCATGAACCTAGCAAGAAAAACTCACATTCATAATTAAAAGGATGAATTCTCTACCATTAGGTCTTCAATTCCAAGCTTGGTGGCCTAATCTTCCAAGTTGCCTTCAATTCTTCTAAGTTCAAGCAAAATTCTAGATGAACTCAATCTTGTTCTCCTACTCTCTCTCTCTTCTACGGTTTGGTCAAGGAAATGGCTGAGGAAAGATGCTTCTCAATGTAATAAGGTGTGTCTCAAATCAAGCCACTAAGTGGCATTTGTGTAATTAGGCAAACTAATGCAATTCAACATTATTTAATCTACTTTACACATTCCAAATCGATTTTTAATTAAGCCTACCATAAAATCACATAAAATCTAACTAGTATAACACACTAATCAATTTCTGAATCAGTCGCCGATAAGGCTTTCAATTCGCAGTTCAAAATCAACACATAAACAGATCACTTTATAGCAAACAGATAGAAACACAAAATTAATGCAATACATATGCAAATTAATCCCAGATTCCTTCTAAATTACTGTTAGGCATAATTAAGTGCGAATTAACATTAATCAGAGGGCGGGGTTGTTACAGTCTTCCCCTTTTAAAAGAGTTTGGTCCTCCAAACTCGAATTAACTTCATTCTGAATCAACATTGGGTCCAATGGGAACAAATCCGGATATCTCTTCACCATGTCTTCCTTGGTTTCCCAACTTGCATAGGTTCCTCCGTAGTTTTTCCAATCAACTTTTACCAACGGTATTTCTTTATTCCTCAACTTTTTGATCTGGCGATTCACAATCTGGATAGGTCTTTCCTTATAAGTGTAGTCATCTTTCAAAAGCACATGTGTCGGTTCACTGACGTAGAGTGGATCCCTCAAGTATTCTCATAGCATTGATACATGAAAAACGTTATGCATATGTTCCATTACTAGGGATAAGGCTACCCGATACGATACCAGATTGATCTTTTCAAGAACTTCATAAGGTCCAACATACCTTGGCGCCAATTTTCCCTTAACACCAAACCGAGTTTGACCCTTCATCAGGGTCACCTTAATGAACACATGATCTCCAACTTCATATTCCCTATCTCTTCTTCGAACATCGGCATAGCTCTTCTGCCGACTCTGTGCAGTTTCCAGACGCTGCCGTATCAATTTCACTTTCTCGGTCGTTTCTTGCACAAGTTCTGGTCCCAATAAAGGTCTGTCACCTACTTCAGCCTAACATATCGGAGAGCGACACCTTCTTCCGTATAAGGCTTCGTAAGGAGCCATTCCAATACTTGAATGGTAACTGTTGTTGTACACAAATTCAGCTAATGACAAGTAGGTCTCCTAATTCCCTTGGAAGTCTAATACACACATTCTGAGCATATCTTCTAGAGTTTGGTTAGTCCGTTCAGTTTATCCATCTGTCTGTGGGTGATAGGCACTACTTAGTCTCAGTTCAGTCCCCAAAGCCTATTGCAAACTCTGCCAAAATCTCGATACAAACTTTGAGTCCCTGTCAGACACAATAGATACTGGCACTCCGTGCAATCTCACAATTTCAGTCATATAAATATTGGCCAATTTATCCGCATTATAAATAGTTTTGATAGGCAGAAAATGGGCAGACTTAGTTAAACGATCAACTATAACCCAAATAGAGTCCATACCTCGGGAAGAGCAAGGCAACCCCACAATGAAGTCCATGGTAATGTGCTCCCATTTCCATTCCGGTATTGGGAGTGGTTGTAGCAAACCAGCGGGTCATTGATGTTCAGCTTTAACCTGTTGGTAATGTAGACATCTAGCCACGAAATCGGCAATACTCTTTTTCATTCCAGGCCACCAAAAATTATGTTTCAAGTTGTGATACATTTTCATGTTCCCCGGGTACATGGCAAAATTACTGTTGCGAGCTTCGGTCATAACACGTTTTTTCAAATCACAACAATCGGGTACACAAAGACGGTCCTGGCCTCGATTTCGAATCAAATTCCTCCGTGATCTTTTTCAAGTATTCATCCTCGCACTGTTTCAGTTTGATCTCATCAAGAATTGTAGGTTGAGCGGTAATAGCAGTTGACAACCCACCTTGCTCTAGGTCAATCGGCCATTCTTTTCGGTTTGACAGCAAACATGACAGATTTGCACTGGATTTTCGGCTCAAGGCATCTGCTACGGTATTAGCCTTTCCTGGATGATATAAGATTTGCAAATCATAATCTTTGATTAGTTCTAACCATCGCCTCTGTCTCATGTTCAATTCCTTTTGGGTGAATAAATACTTTAAGCTTTTATGGTCTGTATATACCTCACAAGTTACCCCATACAAATAGTGACACCATATTTTCAAAGCAAACACCACGGCTGCTAATTCAAAATCGTGTGTTGGGTAATTCTTTTCATGAGGTCGGAGTTGTCTAGAAGCATAGGCAATCACCTTTCCATTTTGTATTAATACACACCCCAAGCCTTTATAGGAAGCATCACTGTACACTTGAAACCCATCAGTACCGTTGGGCAGAGTTAAAATTGGTGCAGTTACTAACCTGGTTTTCAACTCTTGGAAAGCTGCCTCTTTTTGTTCATTCCAGTCAAATGGCACATTTTTCTGAGTTAACTGAGTCAATGGCATGGCAAGCTTAGAAAATTCTTTCACAAACCTCCTGTAGTAACTTGTAAGTCCCAGAAAACTTCAGACTTCTGTCACATTTGTCAGTCTAGGCCAATCCACAACAGCTTCAATTTTCTGCGGGTCAACAGAAACACCATTCTTATTGATTATATGTCCCAAAAATGGCACACTGTCAAGCCAGAATTCACACTTGGACAATTTAGCATACAGCCTCTTCTCTCTCAAAATCTACAAGGTAGTTCTCAGATGGTTCTCATGTTCTTCCCTGTCTTTAGAATAAATCAAAATGTCATCAATAAACATAACAATAAAGTTATCCAGATATGATTTAAACACCATGTTCATAAGATCCATGAAAGCTGCAGGTGCATTGGTCATCCCAAATGGCATTACTAAAAATTCATAATGTCTATATCTAGTTCGGAATGCAGTTTTCTCTATGTCCTCGGCTCTAACCCTTAATTGATGATACCCAGACCTGAGGTCAATTTTGGAAAATACTTGGGCACCCTAAAGTTGGTCAAACAAGTCATCTATTCGAGGCAAAGGGTATTTGTTCTTGATAGTCACTTTGTTCAGTTCTCAGTAGTCTATACACAATCTCAAAGATCCATCCTTCTTTTTGACAAACAAAATTGGAGCACCCCAAGGTGAAGTGCTCGGACGGATAAATTTCTTATTTAACAGTTCCTGAAATTGGATTTTCAATTCTTTCAATTCAGAGGTAGACATTCTATAGAGAGTCTTGGAAATAGGTTGTGTCCCCGGAAACACTTCAACAGTGAATTCAATTTCTCTATCAACTAAGTCCCCAGGTAAGTCAGTTGGAAACACATCGGGAAATTCACAAGCAACAGGGATAGTTTCTACATTAGTTCCATCGGATGATGCAGTCAGTCTACAACACAGATAACCCCTACATCCCTTCCTAAGTAGTTTTCTGGCTTTCAAAGCTGAAACCAAATATGGGGGAGAAACTACCCCATTCCCAGTAAAAGTAATTTCAGGCATACCTGGTGGTCTAAACACAACAGATTTACTTGCACAGTCAATGGTAGCACAGTATTTAGTCAACCAGTCCATTCCCAAAATACAATCAAAATGATTAATGTCCAAGGGTAATAAGTCCACATATAACATCATATCACCAATCATAATATCACATGCAGGATAAACATGAGCACATATCATAGAACTTCCAGACGGCGTAGATACAGACAACACATATGTCATAAGTTCTAATGGTCTAGTCAATTTTTGAGAAAAAGCATGCGATACAAAGGAATGTGTAGAACCAGAATCTATCAGTACACATGCATTTTGAGAACATACAGAGAGTGTACCTGGCACCACAGTATAGGTGTTTGGTACGTCACTGGGCACTAAGGCAAACACTCGGCCTTGTCTCAGAGGTTCTTTCCCAGCATTGGCTTTTGCATTTGTTTTGGCCACAGAGGCGGATCCCGCTGAACTTGCTGCAGGACAGCTAGTAGTCTCAAACTTGAGCGGGAAATCTTTCACTACATGGCCTAACTGGCCACATCGGAAACAAGCACCGGATACTCGGTAGCACACACCCCTGTGCCTTCTACCACAATCAGAACAGACCGAGATAGACCCACTACTCTGACTCGAGCTGCTTGTAGACCCTGTGTTTTGTTTCTTACTGACAAAGGACCAGCCTCTTTTAAAACCAAACCCGAATCTTTTTCCTCTCCACTCAGTTGTTGTAGTTGCTGGGGCTTTGCTTTGTTTCATGGCGGCTAGGGTGGCCTCTGTCATTAAGGCTCTGTCTAGAACTTCCACATAAGTAGGCGATTTCAGGACGCCTACTCGATCAAACACCTCTAAATCCAGTCCACCTTCAAACTTTCGTGCTTTCTTGTAATCAGTATCCACCATATGTGGAGCAAACAGTGCCAGTTCGGTGAATTTAGCTTCATATTCTGCCACAGACATCCTTCCCTGTTTGAGTTCCTGAAATTCAGACACTTTCTGATCCTTGAAACATTGGGGAAAATATTTATCATAGAAAATAGCATTAAACTGTGCACACGTCATATTCCCGTTGCCACTTCGAATCAGTAACCACCACCTGCGTGCTTCATCTTTCAGAGTGTAGGTGGCTAGGAGGACTTTCTGGGTTTCAGAATAAGGAAACACCTCATACAATTTCTCCATTTCAAGCAACCACGTCTCAGCTTTCAAAGGTTCAATTCCACCATAGAACGTTGGCGGTTTCATTTTCATGAATTTTTGTGTCAAGTTGATGATGTCATTATTATCTGCCTCAGCTTGTGCCGGTGGAGGCGGTGGGGGTAAAGGTTGCTGTCTCTACTATTGTGTCAAAGTTTCAGTCAATGCTGCAAGCATCTGTTCCATTCGGCCCATGCGAGCCTCTGAAGATTTACTTACATCACTTCCCCTTGCATTCTCCATCTTACTATACAGATATCAAATGATAATAAACATAGGCATAATCTTATTCGTTCCTTTCAATTCATTTGTTCATATTACATTCAGTTTTCATGTTCATTTAGATTACCACACACTCACACATGCAGATGGAATGCCCTAAATCTTACTAGGACATCCTAAGCTCATATGGACCTGTGTGTGCGGTAGAACACGTGCTCTAATACTACTCTGTCACGACCCAAACCCGCCCCTGTAGGTTAGGCATCATAATCGGGCAGTAATTCGTAGATTACCAAAGGCATCTGAACAGATAAGCATATAATAAGGGGCTGCGGAAGCAAATATATAAAATAGACAAGGTCCAATGAGCTGTGGTAACGTACATGAGACAGTAAATTTCAAAACTTATATATATATACATGAGCATGCCAGTCAAAGGACGCCAATATTTACAAAGTATTTACAGAAGTGCACATCCCAGGACCTGACTTTACAAAACAGTCACAAAGACTAGCATGAATACAAAAACAGCCATGACATTAGACTTCAATCAAAACCTCCTCGTGAGGCACAATGGTTGGCTGACAAAAACAGAATGAAAGGCCGTCAACTCTGGCCCTGGTCACACGCCGGCTCACCTACATACATAATATAAACTGTGAGCGAAAGCCCAGTGAATAATAACAGAGTAAAGGGGTTTCAATGAATGAGTCCGTACAGATTCAGAAATCATATTTCAGTTTCGTATCAAATCCATAATTGGTCCAGATCATATACAGAAATAATAAGTCATGCTTGAGTTTACGTGATACATCCATTAGCAATAATAGAGCAGATACAGAACAGAGGCAGACACGTGAGGGTTACAAGTAACCAGTTCCTTAAAGGAACCTCCGGATTCGGGTAACAGAACAGAAGCTGAGCCCCCATGACGGGGCCTCCGGTACGGGTAACAGAGTGCAGACGGATATAAGTTCTATAAAGGAACCTCCGATACCGGGTAACAGCCAATAAATATCACATAATGCTAAGGATGTCACGAATACATATCAGAAATTGGACAATCATTCATTGTACAGAACATATCATTTCAGAAAATAGATCTCATTTTGTCACACAGAAAATAAGTACAGTTGAACATAACTTTATTAAGTTATTACTCACAATTGGCCTTGAGACGAACAGACGGAGCAAATTAGTCAGACAGAACGCGGCACGTGACCTACACAACACATAACAGATATACACTTGAAACACACATTCTAATTGTACAAAACTTACGTCGTTGGCTCTTAGTGTGTTTCTAATCTTTAATCCTCATTAAAGGGCTTTAAACATGGCCTAGGAATGACTAGTATGGAATGAGGATGCAAAAATACCTTGAAAACCATTCAATTTGAGATAGCATTTGGGCTTAGTGAGCCCAATTTGGAGACGACCTCGGTACTCCAATCCACTTTTTAGGGCTCGTTAAGTATAATATTTATGTAAAAGATTAAGATAATCGTACATTGGTAGTTATATATTTAAATAACATCTATTTAAAAAAATTTAATGAGAATTATAATTTCAAAAGTAATCATTCAATTTTTGTAATATAAATCTAATTTAAATATATAGTTATCGATATTCAATAATCTTAATTTTTTTTTACATGATTATTGTACTTAACGAGTATTAAAAGGTGAATAGTTTGGATCACCGAGATTAGTTTCAAAATGGGCTCACCAAGCCTAAATACTCTCTCAAATTGAGATGACTAATTTGACAGAATATAAACCCTTATATCCAAACTAAACCACCAGATTTGAATATTTGATGGAACAAAACTCTTCCAAATGATTTTAACAAAAGTCTTCTCCAATGAATTTAAGGGTAAATTCAAAGGGGCTGAAAACATTTTGTAATTATTTTACATTTTTCCATTTCTCTTACAATTAAACTAAAATTTTCACTGAAACAAAATTAGACATTTTTTTTCCTCCTTACCACGGTTTTGAAATTTTCTTACAAAACTATCCATGTTTACATTATCATAATCATTTGTGTACCAGAAGCTGAAAGATTTAAATGAGTGGGCAAGGGCAGAACTCTTATTGTTGAATCATTTAATATCCATATGAAGTTCAGTATTAATTACGTATAGGAAAATTATTAGGTATTCCTAAAGTATCATGTGTTTATACTCTTTCATCAATCATTATTTATCATGTTTCTCATGTTCTTTTAATCATTCAACACAATTATAATATTTCATCTTCTCTATCAATCATAATATCATGGAGTATCACATAATCGTACTCCAAGAGTACTCAATAATCACCCGTATTTTTTTTTTCCAAATTAGTTGTTGTGCTTGAAAATTGACTATTCAATCTTCTTCTAGTCTATGGTACAGCACTAATTTTCAAATTGGAGAGCATGCTTAGCAAATGGTCTAGGTGTTTATTTATTTATTGATAAAAAATAATTACAAATATAAGAAATATTAACAATCAGTCACCAAGCTCAAGTCCAAGCCTAACAACTACTAATAACTACATATAATCCCATAATGAAAAAAAATAAACCACTACAATAAAGCATTAAACCTCACACCACAAAGTGGTGCTATATAACGATCAGGCCAAAGGCCCGAGTTAATTGTTAAGTATATTGATTAAAAAAATTTGAAATAATTAATAATGTTTTTATAGTGAATTTTTATTAAATATGTAAAATTATTTCTAGTTGTTAATAAAATTTTGTTAAAATACTAGCTAACAAAATCCAGTAATTAACAGGTTGATTACTTCAATATGTATGTATGGATTTATCCATAATCCTATAATATGTCTCATGTGTAATTTGGTCGGTATAGTTTTAGTGAAATGATTGATCTATTGAATTTGATCTACCCTAATTGTTCAAATTTGTGCCAGCAAGACGACCAACTTTACCTTCGTCAACCACGGTTGTCACCTGTCATCCGGATGACCGACCGGACGACCGGCATGCACAAATTCAGACAGCTCAGACGACACCAAATTCGGTGGATGGAGCATTACTCATAGTTTGAATTGTATCAATTTTATTCTTTGATGTTTTACCTTTTGTCAATTAAGTTTAATTAATAATATCTTTTAAGAAATTGGACAAAAATCAAAATTAAAATATTGAATTGAAAAGGGAATGAATTTCCACCTTGAGAAAAATAAAAACATATTTTGTTTCTTAAATTCAGTCTAATTTCTAAAGATTTGTTATTGATTGGACTAAATAATACATTGTAAAATATTCAGTAATAAAATTAATGCAATTAGAATGATAAGAAACAAATTAATATAAAAAACAAGGAGTAAAATATAGTGAACTCACTTAAACTATGATCCATCTGCATTTTGCCCCCTAAGCATTAAAATTCAACAGCTAACCACACAAAATATTTTCTTGTTATAGTTAGTCCATTCAGTTAGGATTATGTTAAGGATTTACACAAAATTAGATCATGTGTAAAGCACACATCACATTTATTGAATTTTGAGGGTAACAATGCCAATATTTGATGATCACATTTGTGCTTTGTCACTAAGATAAGGAAGAAAAAAAGTGTCAATTAGATCATTAGATAAGGGTATTATTATTCTAAAAAAATTAATAACGGATATTATTGCTTTAAAAAATAATAAGTGTGTTATATGCTTTACATGATCTGATTCTATTTAAACATAATCCTGAAATGTGTTATGTGTAACATAATAATAGATCGACGTGATTAATTGTTGCGTTTCAAAGATTATGGAAGCAAAATGCAAATGAGATATATAACAAAAAAGGAAAAGCTAAAAACTCAAAATTATTTCATAGAAGACACAAAATAATTCTATAAAATAATTATGTGTTTGTAGCACAACTCATAACAAAAATACCAAAAATGACAACGACAACAGTCATAATAATAAATAAATAAATAAATAACTAATGTATTACAAAAACATCTCAAAAGCTATTGGCAAACGATTAGAAAAATTCAGGATCAATCGACCGGTCAACCAAAAAAGACTTCCGAAATATGTTAATGGAAAATACTTTGTGATCCGTGGCATTGCTGTATAAATAAATGAATACATTATTGTTGATAGATCTGTCTGGTGAACCTATTTAATATCCCCTTCTAAGGATCCGGAAGAAATTGCTTGACTGCAAATTGCCAATAAATAAGGGAAATTCGAACTCTGGAGTGTCCTTTCTTCTACAGTGGAAGTGAGTATTGAATGATTGAGCATGGTTGGTGATGCTATCTGTACGGGGAGGAAATAATTCTCCTCGTATAATCCTGTTGACCAAGTCCACGCTCCTCCGTACGACGTCGCTTTGTTACCTGAAAACACAAACGTGAGCTAGCCGGCGGGTGTGTGCCGGAAACCTCTCCGATGCCTAAGTCAGAAAACTTGACAAATAGACAAAGCTCTAAGTTCTCAGAAAGATTGTGTTCAATTACCTCCTCCAAGGTGTTGCTTGTGAGCTTTTATAAGTTTCGTATGGCACAATCCTAGTAGGACTTGTACTTCTCCATGCAGAGTCCTCCTAGGATTCATTCTCCTAGGGATAATGCTTATCCTTTTGCACCCTCCCCCACTGCTTAAACCAAGTGGGATGGTTTTTTTATATGACCGAACTTCCACATGACCGAAGTAAAATTGGCTATATCGAGCCACAGAGGGCCGAACTATACTTAGCTCGGTCTGCTCCTCTAATTGATTACTTCGGCTGCCCTGTTTGACCTTGACGTGCTTAGTTCAAACTTCCAAGTAGCAAGTTCTGACCGCCCCAACCGCTGTATGTCACGACCGGACTAATTCTGAAACCGGTCTTCCCAGAACATACTGCGGCTGGACTAACTCTGAGACCGGCCTAACTCCGAGTTGTCTCCGGACCGGAGTGGCTTTACTCTTCCTTGGACCGGAGTAATCTCATCTCCTCGGGCCGAAGTAACTTTGTCTCCTTAAGGCCGGAGTAACCTTGCCCCTAGGCCGAAGTAGCCATTACAGCCTTTTTACTTAGTCCTTCGCGTTTTGGGCCTCGAAGCCAAACTCGGAGCTCGGCCCAATTTTTCCCAAAAATTACCCTCTCACTATCCATGGATGTCAATTATTAGACATTTAAAAAAATAAAATAAAAGAAGCCAAAAAACTAAAATTTGAGACTTGCGATTGTGAAAATTTTAAATCCCCAAATTATTTATTTGTAATTATATTTTAATTTTAAACAATAAATAACAGTCATAATTAAATAATCAAAATAAATCAATACAACGATTTAATATAGCAAATGTGATAAAAAATTACGGGCCAAAAGTACAAAATAATCTATTAAGAAGATAAAAATAAATTACACAAAAGTATTCTCAATTACCTAGTGAATCCACGTCTGAATTGAACCAAACTTGATGTGCCTCTTCCTCCACTGTCTTCACATCGGAATTGTCTCGTCTAACGTTGAATTCATAACGCTGATGTCGAATCCACGACGATAAGTCATTCCGAAATCTACCAAGTTTAAGACCCAAGTTTCTCAAAATCTACTGAAGAACACCACTATCTTTTGTGAATAAAAGAAAACAATCAAATCCCTTGATGATATTAATATGTGATTCATAGATCAATTGATTACTCTAAAATCACCAAGGAAACACTTAGAAAATACCCTCAATATACCATACTTTGGTTTTTCTTTTTCTCCAAAAGTTTGAACGAGTTTAATCCTAAAAATATCAAACTACACACTTTTATAGTAAACTGAATCGCGAATGCCACTCAAATGCACACTTCACCGCTTGAGCGATGTGAGTAAAGGCGATGTGAAACATATAGGTCGATCGCTCGACTCGAGCGGTAAAACTTTCTTTCCAAAAGTTCATGCGCTCTGCAAAAGTACTAGATACTCCTATTAACCACTCGAATGCACAAATGACCGCTTAAGCAGTCAAACCACTTTGGCGTTGGGGGTGCTACCCCTCGATCCCCAAACAGAATCAATGAAATAGCAAACATAAAAGCCTCAAGATCACAAACTCCTATATATAGGCATAATCTAATCGGATTCGTATTTAAACACTCACAGCCTTACTGAAATATAAGAGTGAATAAAATTATAACTAAAAGTAGTTTTGTCAAATAGAATTATCAATTATAAAAACTTAACCGATTGAAATAATAATTTTAAAAAAAAAAATTTAAGTTTATAGTTCATTAAGCCTTCGTTTGGAATGTGGATTGACTTTTTGACTTTTTGACTTTTTTAGCCTGGAGCTAAAAAACCTCGTTTGGGATAGATTTTTTAATTTATTTTTATTTTTACTTTTGTGATAGAAAAAATAAAATGATTATAATTTAAATATAATATTTTATTTTATTAAATTCAAAACCTATTTTATCTTTTTATAAAGGGCAAAATGAAAAATTTATATTATTTTTGTACTTGATTTTTGAAGAGGGACTAATATTTTGGGATAATAAAAAATGAAATAAGGGACTAATATTATGGGACGGAGGGAGTATCAAACATAGCCGAATTTTGAGTCATGTTATGGAGTGATTATTCGATTATATCACGGCCAACGAGGCCGCACTTGTACTGATGGGTCCCATCCCCATCAACCAAACAAATATTCTCAAAAATAAATAAATAAATAATATTTATATCATTAATATTTTTTTTATATAGTTTAATTCTTAAAAAAAATTAAAATTAAAAAGACCTTATTAAAGAAGAATTTCTTTTAATACAATGGTAATACCATATTAATGGTATTATTATCCAATAACATTTTGCCATTTACTCTCATGTGCATATGTGGCAAAAATTTGTATGTTTAGCATTTTGTCATTTCATACATATATGTATATTGAGAGTGGAGCTCACTTTTCACATTTAGGTCTATTATTAGGGGTTGTTTAGGGTGTCCTAAATAAGTGCATTTTTTATTTTTTTAGACTAAAAAGTTAAGGGAAAAAATATGGATGTTTGGGTTAACTTTTTGACTTTTCATGAAAAAATGTGTAATAAAAAATTGTAAAAATTAGTTTGTAGAGGAAAATTAGGATTGAGAGTTGTGCAGTCGTAATTGTTGACTTTTTGTAAATAGTGTTAACTTTTTAACTTTTTGAATAACTTTTTGACTTTTTTTACGTACCCCAAACTTGGCCTTAGTATGTGATATTGCATGTCAATGACCATCTAGTATTTGAGAATTTCAAGTCACTTTGTTTAGTAAATAGTTGTTAAGAATAGTTTTTAGATTTTTTAGTTTTCGTGTTACTTATCTTTGATTTTAGGATTGAGAGTTGTGCAGTCGTAATTGTTGACTTTTTATAAATAGTGTTAACTTTTTAACTTTTTGAATAATTTTTTGACTTTTTTTACGTACCCCAAACTTGGCCTTAGTATGTGATATTGCATGTCAATGACCATCTAGTATTTGAGAATTTCAAGTCACTTTGTTTAGTAAATAGTTGTTAAGAATAGTTTTTAGATTTTTTAGTTTACGTGTTACTTATCTTTGATTAATTTTTTAAAATATTTTAAGCAAAAATTTTTTATTTTTAAATTCACTTAATCAAGATATACTTAAAAAAAAATTAAATATTTATAAATTTTTTATTAAATACAAAAAATTACTACATTTTTTGCAAATATTTATATTGTAGATGCATATAAAAAAATTAATTAAACTATTTTTAAAATTTTAAGATCAAACAAAACAACTATTGTTTAGTTTAAATTTTTATTTTTTTAAAAAAAAATTGTAAAATTTAAACTTATATGGAGTGACCCATTTGTAAAAATATCTAAAGTCGTCACTTAGCAAGAGTCTTCAACTAAAATAGGGTTTCAAGCAGGTCAGAGGGAAGGGGGGTTGGGGGTTGTGGCCCCTACAAGAACTATAGGAACTTATGTTGTGTTTGGTTGGGAGATTTGACGAGAAATTTAGAAAGAAAAAGCGAAAATGTGTGTGAAATTAGGTGAAATATAGGTATATTTTATTCACATTTCACATACTTTTTTCATTCCCCTTTCTAAATCTTTCTTCAAATCTCCCAACCAAACACAACATATGTATATTTGTATGTGATATAGTAATCTGCAACTGTTTGTTAATGTTTAGCCCCTGCAAAAATTCTTTGACCGCTACAATACATATCTATCCCACAGTAGATAGAAGTGAGCCCAAACATTACTAAATCTTACAAGAAAAAGTGTGGCAAAGAAGTAATATTTAGTAGTAATTTTTAATGGATTTTGTTAATCTATCAGTCAGATTGTGTTTTATTCAAGAATTCGAATAAGGATTTAAAAAGAAAAAGGAAAATGAAAAAGTATTTGAAATGTAAGTGTTAGAGAAGTTATATATATTCTCAATAAAATGGGTATAATGAAAAATATATAATTTTTTAAATTTTTCTATGAGTTAACCAGAGGCATTTAATTAGATCAATAGAAACTTAACTCTAAATTTGGACCTTTCGAATTTTATTTTCAAAATTTACCCACTTAGAAAGTATATATTTCAGTTTGCACAATAATTTTTTATTTGGACCATTGTCAAAAGCTTGTTGACAAGTTGAATTTGTTTTAACACAATAAAATAATCAAACTATTTTAACGACTATGTTGTTTTCAAATTTGCAATGCCTCACTTGGTCAATATCTTAATAAATTTATACAATATTAATTTATATACAAACAAATTATAAAATAAGCAATGAATTTTAAGTAGTTTTTAATTATTTTTATTTGAGTAATTCAAAATTTTATTAGAATCGACTTAATTAGATTTTTCATATAACAGGATGTATCCTATTTATTTCCGTTGAATTTTAAGTACATTACAGGAAACCACATCTTTGGCCAAAAGTCTTTTTTTAGTCGCCAAAAGTCGAATTTTCACACTTTCCCCGACTAAATATTTTAGTCGCCGGTTTTGTCGCGAATACCTTTGGCGACTAAAAAAGGGTTAGTTGGCAATATACTGGTCTTCAGCGACCAAAGAATTTGTTGCCAATAGTCAATTCCATTTTTGGAAATTATACATTTAGCGACTAAACTTTTAGTCGCCAATAGTGAATTTTTTTTATTTATACATTTGCGACTATTTTTTTCGTCGCCAATAGTCAATCTTTTGGCGACCACAGAGTTTAGTCACCAAAAGCATTCCACATTCCAAACATTTACCAAGACACTCTCCCCACTATGCCACTACAATATCACCTGAATATAAATGCAACATATATTATTTATATATTACTTTGACCGGTATTAATACAAAACTATATATATAAATATAATTATATATATTCAATATAATTTATGTAAAAAATAAATTATTTAGTAAAAAAAAATTTAGATCACTTTTGGCAACTAAATCCATTATTTAGTCGCCAATTCTATAATTTTGGGCTACTAATTAATTTTCAGTCGCTAAAAAAATATGTTCCGCCTAAAAACGTCCCCTTTTGGCGACTAAACCTATTTTTAGTCGCTAAAAACGTCCCATTTTGGCTACTAAAGTGAATTTTAGTTGCCAATTGACTATTTTTAGCTACTAATTTTCTTCTAGTAGCCAAAAAGCTTGATTTTCAGTGACCAAACTGTTTTTAGTCGCCAAAACACGTAGAATCAGTGACCAAACTGTTTTTTAGTTGCCAAAACCTATATTTTTTGCTACTAAATGTTTTTAGTCGCCAAAAACCTTAACCTTTGGCTACTAAAATTTTTTTAGTCGCTAAAACCCTATATTCGGCCACTAAACTGACTTTTAGTCGCTAAAACCCTTATATTCGGCGACTAAACTATTTTAGTCGGCAAAAGTGACCAATTTTGGCGACTAATTCCATTTTAGTTGCCAATTCTACTACTTTCAGCAACGAAAAATCTAGTTTTAGTCGCCAAATCTACTTTTTGTTGTAGTGGTAGTTCTTAATTATTTTTATTTGAGTAATTCAAAATTTTATTAGAATCGACTTAATTAGATTTTTCATATAACAAGATGTATCCTATTTATTTCCATTGAATTTTAAGTAGTTTTTAATTATTTTTATTTGAGTAATTCAAAATTTTATTAGAATCGACCTAATTAGATTTTTCATATAGCAGGATGTATAATTTCACTTCACGCACGAATTAATACAAAATCAAGTTACGATTTAGCTTGCAAATGGATACACCTATAATTTTGGCACAAGTTATCTATCTTGCTCATTGTACCATCCTCTATTTCGTACTTTTCTAAATATTTGTGTGATAATATAAAATAAATATAAAATAAAAGATGAGACACAAAGCGATATAAATGTTGGTTGAAGTTTATTCTATGCCTAATACATAATCAATGGTGGAACGAAAGGAATTGAAGATGATGGAGTAAGCCTTCTCAGTTGGATGAATTGAATCCCAAAACACATGCTTGGTGGCATCAGGGCATACAATTGATTTGGGATTGCACAATAATGATGCCTCCAAGAACCCTGTCCCACAACAACCTGTGTTCACCTCCTCAAAGCCTACCACCAAAAAAAAAAAAAAAAAAAAAAAAAAAAAAAAAAAAAAAAAAAGGTACAACTAATTAGACATTTATGATAACCCCTGAGTTGTTGAGAAATTATTGATTCATGACCCATATAGTACTCAATAATTTTGGAAAACTCTAGACATTCATAATTGTGGCTAATATTTAATTATATGCATTGTTAAGGGGTTTAGGAGATTTCATTCGGAATATACAAATTTCTAAATTTCTTAACATAAGCATAAACAAATATATATATATATATATGTTTGGTTTGGAATTTTCAAAAATACTTTTATGAGGTTTTATTTAACATTTTAATTAATTTCCTTTTTCTTCTTTTTACAAACACTTAAAAAATATAAAATTTATATAAAAATCTTTAAAACATTCATTGAATACAATAAAATATGAAAATGTACATTTTTTAAGTAATGTTAGGCGTCAAAAAAGAAATATCATGAAAAGTCTTCATAAAAATTCTCTACCCTTTAACTTATTAAAAAGTTTATTGAAAACAAAAAATACGGATTGAAAATTTTAAAAATTACTTTTGAAAACTCCAAAACAAACAGATATACCAACAAATAAATCAACTAAACCTTCGCTTAACAACTTTGACTTAAAAGTTAGCTTATGGGTTAAAAGCAATATAACTCATTTAGCAAGCTCATTTTTTGTTAAAAAGTTACTTTTAATCAGTCTACAAATTTATTAGAGAAATCCAAAAAGTGAAGAATTTACCAAAACAATTCCTTTTTAACATTAGAACTTTTGGTAGATTGGTTTCTAGACAATTTGCTTTTCCTAAACAAAATTAAAAAGTAATAATAATAAATAAATTTTTTTATGGAAAAAAAAAAAAAGAGACTTCTGAGCAAACTTTCATAGGAAGTTTAAGACACAAGACTTACATGTAAGTTATGCCGCTGAAATTTTTGGTGATATATTGTTAGTGCGTTAATTGGTGTACCTAAAATTTTTGAAAAAAATACTTCCTAAATTAAACTAGGATTATTCAAATCAAATCAAATCTATTTTTTTTAGGGTGCATTCGTTTTTTTTTCTTCAATTAGTTAAATCTTGTTTCTAACAAAATCCATGTGATTAAATCCTATATTCAGCCATAAAAAGAAAAAGAAAAAGAGAGAGACAACAACATTCTTAAATTTGATTTTCAAGTCCTTTCCTTTTTTTTCTTTTTCTTTTTTTCTTTGCTTGGGGCCCCCTTTTGGGGGTCATCCCCTCACCCCCTTTGTCACCTGGCGGGTGGTGATTAGAGGAGTAGGAAAAAAAGAAAAAGAAAAAGAAAATGTAACCAATAAGAGAGAGAGGGGGTCAAAGAGGGTGGGGAAAAAGGGGATGAATCATTGTTGAAATTGTAATTCAAACTACCTAGTAAAACATTGAGTACATTTATCACACAAGAAATTAATAATATGATCCACTCACCATATTTGCGCCCTTGGATCATGTCGATCAACGGTGTATATATGTCGCCGTAAACGATAAGGGGCCCACCAACAGTCATGACTTTGAGTATTTCATTTTGGAGCATCCGATTGTAATCTCTAGCGATGGAGGATAGTGATTCGATACAACCACGTCCATGAAACAAGTCATTTGAATAAAGGGTGATTACGGCAGGCAAGCAACCCATTGGAGGTAGGCCAACGATCGCGATTTTCCGAGCCCCTTGGTCCCCTAAATCCTATAAAAACGGATGAAATGAAAAAGATATGAAAAATAAAATACAATCATCATTTTCAAAAACAAATTTTTTTTCAATCTTTGAAAAAATAAAATTCTAATAATTATTTTTTGAGAAAATTACACACCAAAAAAAAAAAAATTTTGACCCTTGTACAATAGACCGCAAGTTTTTAATTTTTTCAATTTAAATCATACGATATATTTTTTATTTGCTTTCAATCTAAATTAGCTATATGTTTTTGTTAGATTAAACCGATGAAAAAAAGAATATTTTAGTCAGTACATTCAATGAAAAATAGTATTTTAGATATTTTATGTACACATTGAGTTTAATGACTAAAATGTATTTTTCAATAGGTTTTAATTAATGAAAGTAGATGAATGATTCAGATTGAAAATAAATCAAACGATTTCGATTTAAATTGACAAAATTAAAAACTCAGAGTTTATTTTGTTACAAATGTCAAACTTTGAGTTTTGTGTGTGTGTGTGTGTGTAATTTTCTCTTATTTTTTTATGTTGAATTGTAATTTTAAAATTAATGTGGTAGCAGTTGTATTTATGGTGGAGGTGATAGTGGTAATAATAATATGGTGGCGTTGGTAAACTTTGATTAAAAAAACATTTTTCACTTTTTAAAAGGGGAAATATTTTTCACTCAAATAAGTTTATTTTTCCGTTCATTATGAAAAATATTTCGTCAGAAATAGAGCGTTTGTATTTGGTAGCGACTCCAGGAATTTTTATATATTGAGTCACTCCAGAAACTTAAGTTCCACAAATTTTATAAGAGGATGAAAAAAAAACTAAACAATATTCACTCTAGTTGATTTTCAGTTTTCCAAAAAGTTAGAGGGTTTTTTTTTTTCCCTTCATATTTTAGTCTTTTTTATTTTTAAAATGCACCTAATCTAGATATATTTAAAATGTAAAATATTTGTAAAAAAAATTATTAAAAAATGCAATAAATAAAAAAAATAAAAACAAAAAATGTACTAAAGTTTTGGAGCTTTTAGTCTAAGGTTTCTAATATTAGGATTTTATAAGATAAATGACATGCAATATTTTCGTAATAGTTGGGGTCCCTTAATATTTTTACAAAGAAATTTTCAACTCTTCACAGATAAATTTTGTTTTTTTACATAGAGAAATTCTAGCTCTTCAAAAAGAAATTTTAGCTCTTCATAGAGAAATGAAGAGCTGAAATTTATTTAATAATATTATTAGGGGACCTTAACTAATAAAAAAAAGTATTGGACCTCTCTTACTATCCAAACTTAGAGAGGGATGTTTCACTAATTTTTTTCTCAATTTTCATTTTTCTTTTTTTTTTGAATTTAGTGAATTTTTAAAATAATTTTTACAAATATTTTAAGTTTTAAATGTATTTAGAGTGAGAGAATTTAAAAATTAGGAAGTTGCTTGAAATATTTAGAACGTTAAAAAATAATAAATAAATAAATAAATAATATTTTTAAAAACTATTAACCAAACAAAGTGATTTTTTAGACTCTATTTGATGGGTCCCTTAATTTTTTAATTAGATTAAACTATGTTAAATAAAGTATTAATAATATAAATATTTATTTTATTATTTTTTTTTAAGGATTTCTTATTGCATGATGTGGTTATGGACCCATCAACCTTTAGGTGCAATCTCCTCCTTGTATTTTAAAAACTTGTAAGATCCGTTTCAAATAATTTCTTAATTTCAGAATTATTTCCATCTAAATGTTTACGTATGAGATAATGTAACTTAAATTAATATTATTTTTAATTTACTTAAGAGTATTAATTTCCTTTTGAATGATTATCAAATTAAGGGATTATTTGGAATGATATAAATAGATATATTTTTTGATTTTTTACGAAAAGATATACAGAAAAATAAAGAGATGATATGACTCAAATAAATACACTTATCTAAATAAATACATTTATTTAATTTATGCTAAATAGGGCCAGAGTTGCGCAAAGTATAGAAAAAGTTGGAATAAATATTTCGGTTTTTTTTTTTTTGGGGGGGGGGGGGCGGTGCGCTTTGGAAAAGAAAAAAAAAAAAAAAACATAGACGCACACATCACATCACAGGTGGGCCCCACCCATTTACAGCTTCTCTAGAGCTCTCTTTCTAGAGCTCTCAATCGAGATAGTTTGACTAAGGTCTCGTTTGGGAACCCTTTTTTTTAGTCAAAAAGTTAAAAAGTTATTAAATTAGTCAAAAAACCAACAACTCATACTAAAAAGTCAAAGATTCTCTTTTTTTTTTACTTTTTGCACATCTTTTCGTAAAAAGTTAAAAAGTCATCATAAACATACTAATTTTTTTTAGCTTATATTTTAGTCAAATAGTCAAAAAGTTATTAAATTAGTCTGTTCTCAAACGAGGCCTAAGACAGTGGTTTGTTTGTGCACTATTAGGCTGTAGTTGTTTTGGACGGACTGGATAAGGTAAATTGTAATCTATCGGAGTGTTAGTTTTGAGATACATTGTTTCCGGACTATTTGGTTGGACTGGATTTGTATCCTATGTTTGTTTAGTAATGGGATTATATATTTAGATTGGACTATTTTAGTGAATCCAATATTTGGTTGAACGGACTTAATAAGGATAAATATTAAAAAGTCTATTTTACCCTTGTAATTTATAATTTTTATTCAATATATAATTTTAAATTTGTAATCTATAATTTATAATTTAACAACACTAAAAAAATTTAATTTATAAGGCTATAATTTTTAATTTATTATTTTCAATTAAATTAAATGTATAATTTATATTTTTATTTGATATATAATTTTAAATTAACACAACACTAAAAAAATTTAATTTATAAGGCCATAATTTGTAATTTATTATTTTTAATTAAATTTAATTTATAATTAAAATTTTTATTTAATATATAATTTTAAATTAACAATACTAAAAAAATAATTTATAAATGTGCAAAAGACTATTTTACCATTTTTCAATTGTTTATTAAGTAATAGCATGAGGATAAAATGGACATTTTCATTAGTCCCATGGCATACCAATCCCATGAAAATAATTCCACCCCTCCCATAGGATACAATAATCTCTTATATGAGAGACTAATAGTCCGGAAGAACTATTAATCTGGAGCAAAAAAATTGAACTAAATAAGTCCAATGCCATAGAATAATACCTCAAAACAAACACACCCTTAGGCCTCGTTTGGGAACAGGCTAATTTAGTAACTTTTTGGCTATTTAGCTAAAAAGGTAGGTAAAAAAAACTTGTATGTTTGGGAAAGACTATTTTACCATTTTTCAATTGTTTATTAAGTAATAGCATGAGGATAAAATGGACATTTTCATTAGTCCCATGGCATACCAATCCCATGGAAATAATCCCACTCCTCCCATAAGATACAATAATCTCTTATATGAGAGATTAATAGTCCGGAAGAACTATTAATCTGGAGCAAAAAAATTGAACTAAATAAGTCCAATGCCATAGAATAATACCTCAAAACAAACACACTCTTAATTAGGATTAAATCTATAAATTGCGAAAAAACTTTTATCCCATAGAAGATATTTTTATCGATTTTGTAGAATCAGTGACAAAATAATCTTTTTCCCATCAATTCATGGGAGGGGATTGATAGTCGCATGGGAGTAGTAATCCTATACCGCTTGTCTACCAACAAACATGTTATAGGTGGGTCTCATAAATTAATAAACTAAACCTCTCTCTCAAACCTTCAATCAAACATGACTTGAGAATTTTATTTATGACACGACTAATCCTTTCTTTTCTTCTTATTTTAGTTATTATTGAGCAAGACTTAATCCTTCAATCTTGAAAACTTTTCCATTGGATCTTGTTTAATAGACATATGATTTGTCATCCTAACAAATGAACACCGTCATTTTGAGTCATTTTGTACTATTTTTTCCAAAAAGACCAACGAGTGAATGTCCCCTACTATTAGACAGATACATGGATGATGGGTACTTAGTAGGATATATGATCTATGAGATTGGTTTGTAATTCTAGAAGAAATGTAGTAGAAAAAAAAAAAAAAAAAAAGAGTTTAGCTTTTTATTTGGTTGAGTTAGGAAAATGAGAAACAAATGAATACAGAATTGTTAAAAAAATATTTAAATCCGTTAATGCAATGGGGTCTATATGTCTAGGTTTTAACCATGTCCAACATCATAAATTTATAAGATGTGTTTGGATCTTAAATTTGAGTAGAATTTTCAAATGAAAAACAAAAATAAGAAAAATGTGAATAAATATAATTTAAATTATAAATTTGTATAGAGGAAATAAAAAAATAATAAAAAAAAGGAATGAACCAAAATATCGTCTTACGTAATTCATGCATTTATGTTTTATGACCATAATTTTTTCCCTGATTTCCATTTCAAATTGCTCTTTAGACTTTCTATTAGTATGAGGTGATAGTAACATTATAAGACTTGTGATTCTGGAAATCAGGAGGCCCTCAAAAATGCGTTTTCATAAAATGGGTGATGGGCCACTCGTCTAAGTTCCAACTTCCAACTCTATGTTGATAAGAACAAAACAAAAAAATCTCTCGAGAAAGGGAAAATTCAAATGCTTCATAAATAACCACCGTTGAATAATACTAATAAGTTAATTTTTATGATTATTGTTTTACTTTTTTATTATTATTAGCTTAAACTTGTTTGGCTAATTAATTGTCACATATTTTTTTATTGTGCAAATACCTAGAATATCCTTAAAAGTCAAAGTCTTTCGAGAAAAAAAAAAAGAAAAAGAGATACGGTTATTTTGCATATTTAAAGAGGTAAAATATATATATATATATATATACAGATATCATTGTACCTGAATTTTTTTTTGTCAATAAAAATAATAATAATAATTATAATTATAGACCTTGGTTGTAGCACAAGTAGTCATGGAGAGAGTATTCAGATGCCAGGGTGTGATTTTAAGTTCAAGTTTATAAAGAGACATTGACATGCGTTGTAATCTAACTATTAACATACTAACAATATTATTGTCCAAAAAAAAAAAAAAGCTCAAAAAATTAGGGACAATTATAAATAAAAAAAAAAATCCTAAAGCTTGACCCTTATAACAAAATAAGTCCCAAATTTTTAATTTTTTCAATTTAAATCATAATTTTTTGATAAAGTGCCATCATACCCCGAGGTACCATCTTTGGCTTTTCATTTTTATGTTTTGAAATTAGTGATGCAGCTGTTATGTCTGGGCTGGTTCTTCTTAATTGCAATACCAACTTAGAAGGACCAATGACATAAATAAGGTTAATTGCTACACCAACAAATTAGTGTCATAAATAAGGTTTGATGACCTATCAAAGTCAAATTTATCACCACCATGTTCTAATTAGAAGGACCCATGTCATAAATAAGGTTTGATGACCTATCAAAGTCAAATTTCTCACCACCATGCTCTAATTAGAAGGACGTACCCATGTCGTAAATAAGGTTTGATGACCCATCAAAGTCAAATTTCTCACCACCATGCTCTAATTAGTCACCCACAAACGTGTACATCAGACATGTATTATACAACCAATTGTTGTAGATATATGACCTCTATAGTCCACAAGATGGAATAACCTCACCAGTCCCATATTTGGGTAAGCCTAGTAGCCACACAAGACAAATGACTGGCTCCAAGAACTATTTGGACAAAATAACTTTTCCTAAATTTAAGTACTAAAATTTAAATATAATTTTATATGTAATCAATGTGTTAGCTTAATATGAGCCCACTTTTATTATCTTATGACATAACATGATATCCAATATTTGATATTGATTGATATTTTTAATTTTTAATTTTTTCAAATATTTTTTTAAAATTTTTATTTTTTTTTTATTTTTTAAGTGTTTGTGTGTTTGCTAGATGTGGAGGAAAAAAAATATGAGTCTAAATCCAAATCCATTAACGGTAGCCGAAAAAGAGGGAAAAACCCAAAATAACTCCTTAAAGCCCATAGAAGACAGCTAGCAACAGATTGGTATAAATGCAGGTGTGTGAGGGGAAATCAAACATAAATATATTCTTCTAAAAGAAAGATCTGTAAAACAAAGGAGCATTGGATTGAACTTCAATCCAACAGCTGGAGACACAAGTCTATAAAAATAGAGGCATAGGCTGGGCCTAATAGAAAGTAAGGTGGTCCGATCAACTTGATCTTACAAATAAAATGCTTGGCAAGTTGGCCACTAATGTCTGACATAATCCTAGCCATCCATATGAAAAAGATCTAACGATCAAGGATGAAAACAACTTAGCAACTTGCCCGGCCAAAGCCAGATAAAGGTCGAATCCTCCGATCAAAAGATAATCGGATGAACGAGATTTAAACCAAGCAACTATAAATGGACAAGTAGGTAAAGCACAAAGGCAGACAAGAGGTAAACCAAGAATCCTCTTTTAAAAACAATTTATATATACTTTTATGGCCGATCAATAGGGGCGATCATTTGCATTTGGTTTCTCTTTGCAGTGCAAAAAGGAAAGACATGTTATCTCGTTTTTCCGGTGGAGATAATTCCACCTTTCACATTAGACTAGTCTCCAAGTACATATAGTTTCTTACCAAACCTAGGTCCAATAAAGTTTAGCATTTTATGGAATTTGAATTTGTGAGGTAAGTTTCTTAAGTCACTTACCACAACTCAACTTTTCACTTGGCCAACCATTGAATTTGGAAATAAAGGAACAAAATTAAAATGACATCGTTTTTAACTTCAAATCCCAACTCTTGGTTCTTCTATTTTTTTGACGTGGCATGTTGTCATTCAAAGAACTACAAAACCATTAGGTCAAGTGTCGATTGCTGGTTTAGAAAGGAAGGTGTGATGTCCTGAGTTTTGAACTTGATCGGTATTGCATAGTAAGATAGTTTGTTTTACTTTCAATGCTTTGATTATCATATTGGGTTTTTGAGATTTATTTTCTTCTCCTACTTAACCTCTCTTAACATTCTTGGGTAAAAATTTTTAACTTTTTGGCATTGGAACTTATTTTGGAGTACAAAATCAATTTATGAGTTTTTGGGAAAAACCACTCATGCGGATTTTGAAACTGCTCGAGTGGATTCACACAGGGATTTCTGGATTTTCTGGGCAGAAAATCGCTTGTGCGGATTCTGTATTCTGGTCGAACAGATTTTGTGAAAATTTCTAGATTCTTCCCTAGAGCAAACCACCTATAGAGCATTAGAACCCACTCGTGCGGAATTTAAACCGCTTGTGTGGATTTTCAGCACGTCTGTCTTGAATTTCGAGCTATTTTCCTCAAAACTGATGCCAAAAATGTTTTTGAGGCACTTTTTCACTTCTCTCTTTCTCTATATATATACTCATACTTTCTCTTCCCTATCTCTACAAACACACCTAAATTCAAACTTTTCTCCAAGATTTTAGCTCAAATCTTCAAGAATTTGAGAGAGTTTTTTACACCAAATCAAAGAGGGTGACGATGACTACATTTACACCAATTGAATCGAGTTTTCATCAACGTTGAACTTTAGGGTTTTCATCTCCTTCCTCTTCCAAGCTTGAGGTAAGGATAATATTTGAGTTATATATATGTTTTTGCAAGTTTATGCTTGTTTGGAATATTTCTTACATGTTTGGATCATGATTTTGGGTTGATGAACCCTAGATGATACTAAAAGTGGATTTTCTCTACTTTTTTTCAAAGCTTTTAAAAGTATGGGCTATGTTCCAAAGTGGGGGTGTTGTATTAGAAAAATCTTTTCAAAGATGAAGCAAAAACCTAGATTTGGTGGAAACCCTAGAATTTGGGAATTTTAGAAAAAGTTGAAATATTGTGAAATTTATGCTTGATACATTGTTATGTGAGTAAATGATAGAGGAAATTTCTATAGTTGTATCAAATGAGGAAATTCCATAAGAAAATGAGAATTGTTGATTTGGGAAGCTTGAAGAATAGCTTATTGTTGGTTTGTCTTAGGAGTCGTTTAGTTTTGGCTTTTTTAGTTGGCTTTTTAGCTTTTTTGACTTTTTTAGCCCGAGACTTTTTTGATTGTTTGCTATTATTGTTTGGCTTTTTGGCTTTGAAATGACAAAATTGCCCTCCACTTGGAAATATATTGGTATATTAATGCATTGTTATATTTTGCAGTGCTATTCCATTTGATCATTGTTACAATTGATTTTGAATCTTTCATTGAAAAATTTTTGCTTTGAGAAAAGAATTATTGTTTTGGGGTAAATACATTGGTAAGTCCGGATAGGGGGTGTAGTTTAGTATTGGTTAAGTTGGCCTGAGTGTCCATGTTGAAAGACCGGAAATATGCACGGAGGAGGTGCTACGTGCCTTCCGATTAGCAATCGATAAAGTGGTGATTGGTAGTGCTTGATATGCATACTTGCAGACACCAACCTAGGGATTACCTGAGTCATATTTACCAACCCTTGAACTACATTGAGGTTATTGAATTGTTGTGTTTTCAAATTGCATTGAGCACAAGGTTTTCAAAATATCGAGATATATGTTTTGAGCATGACATGACATATGCTTTCATCTTAGGAGACTGTATAAAATGGATATACTTTGTTAAGATTTTTTCTATTGGGCTTTGTGCTCATCCTATGAGATTTTGTGTAGAATGTATTTTGAGATGACAAGGCTCTTTCTTTTTTTTGTAATTATTTTGACAAACGAAGGGCTTTACTTGTATGGTTTTGAAAACCATATTATTTTGTATAACCGGATATAAGTCTTGGAAATTGTAGTCCTTGAGGACATTGAATTGTACTTGGCACATTGTGCCACATGCTATAGATTCATATTCTAGGAATGTTGAATGTATAACTACATGTGGAATATTTTTTGTAAATCTCTAGAGTTTTAATGAATATAAATGTTAGAGATTTGATGATGATGTTAATGTTGAGGCTTTATTTTCCGTTTATATTAAGCAATGGAAGTTACTGATTTGAAAATAAGATTATGTAATTGGAAGTTGATAAGTCTATATTGTGTTATTTTTTCGGGACATTACAGAAGGATCAGATTGATAATTTATACACGCCATATAAATCATGTTTGATTGTGAAAACACAAATGACAAAATTAGCATTCTCATAGAAAGGGTGGGATTGTTGACCCTATACTATGAGATTGGAGATTGGAGATTGAAGGATTATTTTGTTACTAATAAAAATAATAAAGTCACTTTTTACATAATGTGATTTTTTTAAAAGTAATTTTATGAATTTAATTTCAATTAACTAATATTATCATACTAATCTATAAATAAATATAATTGATCTTACATCTACCAACGCAAAAGTAACTTTATTAGCCAATTAATCCTACGCATACTCCCAGTTGACCTAACTCGGTTATCAAACATGGCCTAATTCCGCACAAAATTTGAGTGGATTTCAAATCAAGAATTTGAGATTAAATGAATAAAAAATACAATATCACAAGATTAGTTGAACTAAAAGATATATATTTTAGTAAAAATTTTGTATTTAGCATTATTTCAAATAACTAGTTTTCCATAGTTATTTCACAGCTATTATGGTAAAGCCATTTAACTCTGTTTTAAAATTCATAGGTAAATTATTATATTTAAATTTGAATTATTGTTTTTGAATAATTAATGTCAAATTCCTTAATTTTTTGAAATTCAAATTTATCCATGCGGACCCTAACTTTAGTGGCAGACTAACCTGAATGAAGTGTAAGAGCTGTTGAATCAAGAACTGCTGGTAGCTCAAAACGGTGTAGCTTTGGCGGCGAACCGGTGGACCGAAATAATTGACGACGAAATCATTTGTACCGGCGCTGATGAAGAACGCGGCGTTCTTGATCAGATTTTGGGTTCTTTTCCTTCCAATGCCAATCTGAAGCCTAGCTTTGTACTCCCTAAAGTATTCCATTTGCTTCGTCATTGAAATTACACCCTGAAACACAAACAAACCCATCAAAAATTTAATTATGTAATTAAATTATGGGAAAATTACCATTCAGGGTAGATTTTGAAAATTATTACACAACGGTGGAAATTTTATGATTTTAATTATTAATATTTATAATCTTTACTAGTTTTTTTGTAATTATTTTTCCTAACTATCACTGTGTGGCTATTTCTCCTTAAATTATTCTACTTCTAATCATTAATCAAGGCATATAGTAATTATCTAGTAGTTCCAAAGTATAATATGATATTATCTACGTGATGCTCTTATCAATTATGTATTGATAAAAGTGTGACATGTGAGTATCACACAGATAAGAGATTTATCCAGAAACAACACTTCATTATTCTAGAATAATAAAGTGTTGTTGAGATTCAATTACTATGTATGGTTTTTATGTCCTAGATGAGTTTTGATTTGCTAAGTTGAAGATCATCGATAATCTAAATTGTTCATCTCATATAATCAAATTATTCATGCAAAAAATAAATTTGATCCAACTTCGGTTATTATACTATTAGATTATTTTTATCTATACCACATAAATGTTTTTAGGGTAAATTACATATATATCTCTTGAGGTTTTCTTAAAATTTGAATTGTCCCTTGTGGTTTTTGAAATTACAAATATCTCATTATTAGAATTTTTTTATTTAATAGCATTAATAGAAAAAATGAAATTATTAACTATAAAATTATCAAAACTGTTAATTGATTTTTTTTTCCATCATTAAAATTGTTAATTGACTTAATGATTTATTAATAAAATGAATAATTTGTTATGCGATTAGAAATTTGAAGGAACGGGTTGTAATTTCTAAAACCAAAAGAACTAATTCGTATTTTAAGTAAATCTCAGGACGTGTATTTTTAAGTTACTCATATTTTTAATAATAGATTGTCTACTTGTTATAATATACATGTAATTTGGTTATGTGATTACTTATTTTTGATCAACCCAATATTTTGTACGTATGTTCTTCTCAACATGTCATATCAGATGAACAATTTAGATCACTAAAATAGGCATAACTCAGTCCCACTATACATCAATTTTGAAGTTGAGATTTTTAAATTTAACAAATCAAAACTCATCTAAGCTAGATCTAAACCGCAAATTAATATTTCCAAGTAAATTTTTAAAAACATTTAGACAAATAATATTAAAGTGTTGATAACCTCACATAAGTATTCTAAAAATATTTAATAATTTTCATAAATATGAAAATTTTGGATTAATGTCTCCTGTGACACAGACTTTCAAGCTAGCTTTGTCAATTTTTTTAAACCGGCTTTGAAAGGTCATAAAAAGTATTTTTCTTTTTATGCCTTTGAAAAGCGGACAAATATTGTTGTTAAACAATTAATGCCTTAATTGTTATATATAGTCTTGAATTATTGCTACTTATGTTGATACTTGACAGAGCATGAATTAATAAGTACATAAGATCACTTAAAAAAATTGTCTCTTTTAATGTTGGCATGCATGTAACTCTGCCTTGCACCTACCCCCGTGCAATAAATATGGTAATGGTAATCATATTTAAATTTCTTATAATTTTCTTTTTATAATAAATTTATATTGAATTGAACATCATAATTCAATAACACATATTTCGAAGTCCAACAAGAAACCAAGAGGGTTAGTTTGTTTGCCAAAACCCTTACACACCACTAAGAGAGTGAAGATGGGGTGGCTGTCGTGCGAAGAGCACAACAACTACTATTGTGTAGCTATTAAGGGCCTATTTTAGAGTCTAATTTTAATTATTTATTTTTTAGAGTATATTAAGCAGAACATATTTATAAAATATCTAGTTAATCGGATATCGATAATCTTTTCATCGAATTGTATTTGTATTAAGTTTTATATTTCAAATCACATTTCTTATTCATTTTTGTAAATACAAATATAATTTGATGAAATGGTTAACAATATCCGATTAATTTAATTTTTTACAAATATATTTTACTCGTTGTAACCTAAAAAGAAAACGATTCGTATCTTTAAAATGGCCCAAATGGTCACACAGCAATAGCTACTAAATCTTCCTCCTTGCATGGGAATCTTATTTCTCCATATTTCTATTTGAAATTTTATCCTCTAATTTTGAAAGTTTATTTATTTTAATTATATGTTGTATTTTATTTTTATTTGATTGAAATTCATTTTTATGATACAGAAATGAAATAATAAAAAAACAAAACAAAACAAAAAAAAGCTCATAATGTGAAAAAATAAATGACTCACTATAACAAAAGTCTCCTAATAAAGAAGAAATAATTATAATTTAATTTGGCGATGGTCAATTGACCCACTAATCTCCCAACTAAGAATTAGAAATGTAGATGTAGTGTCAATTAAAAACAAATCACAAAATGAAAAGAAAATAATTGATGAAAATTAGAAGAAAAAAAATTCCTACAAAAAAAATAAATAAATAAAGAAAATGTTAAATATACATAATTATTTGTATACAAAAAAAACTATACTACATGATATGACAATAGTTTGTTAATAATTATGAATCATAATGATGATTTTTTTTTTCCCCATTGAATCCGCAAGCGAAATTCTTTTGAAAAAAAGAAAAGAAAGAAGAGAAACATAAATTATTTATGGTTGAATCAAACCACCACATTTCATAATTGAAATAAAGATCTTCATTTTATTTAGGTTATGGCTTTTCTGAAATTAAAAATTTAACTTGAAAGAGTATTTAGGCTTAGTGGCCATTGCAAGCCCAAATCTAAAATTATTTGGGTTGAATCAAACTACCACATTTATTAATAAGTTTGGTAACAGATGCTCAAATCTAAAATTAATGCCTCTGTAACTTCGACAATGTTCCAACCTTTAAAATGAGATTGATATTAGGATTTTATACGATAAATGATATGTAACATTTTTATAGTAATTGGAATCCCTCAATATTTGCATAGATCTTCACAAAATTTTAGCTTTTCAATGGGAAATTTCACAGAAAAATCTCGACTCATAGAAAAATTTCACAGAGAAATTTTAGAGACGATATGAAATTTTTTTAATAATATTATTGAGTTTGAACCTCTCCTACTATTTAAAATTAGAAAGGAATATTTCACTAATTTTTCAATTGCTTTTTAATTGAAGATAAAAATTAATTAATAAATGAAAATCTCCACAATAATTAAAGGTCATCATTTTCATCCATAAACTGCATAGGATATCAATCAGATGATCATTAACTATCAAACCTTTCCCAAAGCCATTCACTTGTTAGTGGTGATAGTTCATGGTGTCATCCAGCTTTAAAAAGTTGTCTTTTTTTTTTTTCTTAATTTTTTTTTTTTGGGTATGATTTTTTATAATATTTATGTTAAATCGTGACACAAAACTATATTAATTGAATGCATGACATTATTTAAAATCATATTTCATAAAAAAAAAAACCAAAAAAAGAAAAAAAAAAAAAAAAAAAAAAATTCAACGAAAAACTAAGAAAAAACCAACCCCAAACACATGATATGAAAGGGGTTGATTGGATATAAAGCTAACGTTTAATATAGCACGTGATTTTTATTCAATAGTGGCCCAATTATTTTTGAAGCATCACACCGAAAAATAAAATGAGGCATATCTTATTGAGCATTACCCTCGACAATAAATTAAATTTTTTCTTTTAAAGGTCTATAGTTTTAATCGGGATATGGGTTTTTCCAGTTAATTTAGATCTTATTTGTCATAATTTAAAAAAATTAAAAAGTTAAAAAGTCATTATTCTATTTAAGTCACATCACATCTCTATCACATCATTTCAAATCCAATCTATATCCCATCCAAACTCAATTCATATTTTATAAAATGTTAAAAAATATACTTATTTAGATCATTCAAAACCACCCCTTAATATAGAGAATTAGAGAAGAGAAAAATTCTTTATTATGATATAGATCCTAAAATTAAAACATGTCAAATAAATAAAAATAAAATACATATAAAAATTTTAAAAATAAATCGATATAAGTGAAACTAATGATAAAAAATTTATCAAAAATGCTAGAGGCCCCCAAAATTCTACCAAAAGTTTTACCAAATGTCTCATATAGGTGTGAGATCCACACGGGACACACATTGTGTGGGTCCCACACCATGTGAGACATTTGGTAAAACTTTTGGTAGAACATTTAGGGTCTCTAGCATCACTCAAAATTTATTTGACGTCTAAAAAAACAATAAAGATTGAGACCTCCTTTAGGGTCACCTTGACGTATAAAAAAACAATAAAAGTTGAGACAGCCTTTGGGGTCGCCTTCTTGATTTTTTTTAATTTTGATTGGTTAATTTTTTTTTTTTTTTTTTCTTTCTCACCCAATCCTTAACCTTGGTGTGCGTCAGGAATTGTGAGGTGAGTGTTTTAAAGAGTCTAAATCAATGTCTATAAAAAAAAAATGAAGTTTCAATGAAGTGACTATTCACAGCTTTCAATAAAGTGACTATTCACATCTTCGAACCTCCATATGATGTTGACACATCAAACACTGACATTTCACTATTGCACCTACAAAGAAGGGTTCCAATAGGGAGCAAGGGCAAATGTGAAAAAACAGTAATATTAAAAGGAAAATGTTTATTTTGAAAAAATAGATATGGCTTAATACGTTTTTAAAAAAAAATTTATTTTTAATTTAAAATAATATAAAAATTAATTAAATAATTTAATTTGTTAAATCTAATATACAATTGATATTTAGGGTTGGTTTGGGGTGTTCTAAAAAAATGTACTTTTTGTCTTTTTACGAAAAGTTGTGCAGAAAAGTAGAGAGGTGATGTGATGGAAAAAAGATAAAAAGATAAAAACATGAATTATATAATATACCCCAAACCAACCCTTAATACTAAAAGTACATGTATATGATAAACTAAAATAAAGTAAATGTTTGGCATCCCCTAAAAAAAGATAAAAAGTCAAAAAGTAATTAAAAAAATAAAAAAGTTAACATTATTCACATATTTAGGCCAAAAAAAAAAAGGGCTTAATAGATAGAGGGTAAGAAGATAAAAATGTCCTTAGTTTTGTCCCCTTCTAATAGTGTACTTTTTGGTATAAAAAAAGAAGAAGAAACAATGCAACACAGTGCACTACACGAAACTTTCACTGACATGCACAGAAAGCATGTCAGTTTTCAGAAGGGTAAGAAGGTAATTTTGTTAGTTGATACAATATTTTAATAATATTTTTTTTGTAAAAAGTCAAAAATTTATCCCAAATATATATCTTTTTTCTCTACATTTTTAGTCAAAAAATGCACTTATATAGTTCATTCTAAACAACTCCTAAATATTATTATATTAAATAACTTACAAATTATAATTTAATTTTAAAATCATACTAAGCACAAAACTAAAAATAAAAAAGAAGTCTAGTAAAAGGAATTTTATCTTTGTAGTAAAAGAAAATATTGTTTTGATTGAGGTATGACACGACTTGAGTATATATTAAATATGTTTGGGTACGTTAAAAATTAAGAAAAAAAAATTTGAGTACATATTTTGTGCACCCGATACATATGCAGAAATATCATATGTCAATAAGTACCCGATACAGATATGACATATTTGTTGAATTATCCATATTTCATACTTTCAAGATTATTCTAAATGAGGATTTTTATATTTTTTATTATTTTTTTGCAAAGTATATATTATTTGAAATTTAATTTTTTTTCATTATTGAGATAAAAAAATTATTTATTAAATATTTAAATTTAATTTTTTTAATTTTATTTGGGGGGTAAATTAATTTTTAAGATATAATTTGGGGTGTAAGATGAAATTTCAAATGAATTTTGGTGCTACATTAGCATATTCTGTCCATTTATAGACGAAAAGTGATGGTATACACAAAATTTATCAAAATTTTAAAATTTTGAATGTAAAATTAATATTAATCAAAATTTAAAGATCAAATTAAAAAATAAGTGAAAATTTAAGGGATAAAATATTGTTTTCATTTTTCAAAAAATATTTTTTAGAAAATTCTACTTTTTTATTTTTCATGTTTTTTTATTTTTACTGAATTTTTTTATATTTTAAGAAATTTGTTTACTTTTTAGACACACCTAACATAAATATACCTAAAAAGTAAAAAAAATATAAAAAAAATCTTTTAAAAATTCACTAAATATAAAAAATATAAAAAATTTTTTTACAAGAATTCAGTATGTTTTTGTATTTATTAATTTTTTAAAATATTTTTTCACTAATTTTTTATTTTTTAGATACATCTAAGTAAAGTGAATCTAAAAAAATAATATAAAATGTTTAAAATTTTAAAAATATTCACTAAAAATAAAAAAACATAAAAACTAAAAAATTTAATTTTTAAACTCAAACTAAACACTTTGAATATTTCTCTTAGATTTTGTACGCTTCAATTTTTCTATTTTTGTGTGTTATGGATTAAGCTTGAGAGAGAGAGAGAGAGAGAGAGAGAGAGAGAGAGAGACGCTTATTTGAGGGGTAAGGGGATCAAATCCAGAGGCAGCAGAGGCAAAACTGACACCAGTCATTAGCTCTTCCATGCTAAGCGTTGAATCCAAATATGGAGGCACATTCGCTTTTATTCCCACATACGAAGCTGTTCCAAACACAAATACATACCCACAAAAACCACATTACTTTTTTCACTTTCAGAATATTTTGAAAAAATAATTAAAAGTTAAATTTTTAATATTTTTAATTTCTATAAAAGAGGAAATAGATTAAAAATTGAAAAATGACTCGCAACCAAGGAAGCACGGGTGCGGGTACGAGTATGGTACGGGTACGAGTGCGGGTACGTCGATTCGGCAAAACTCAAAAAAAATACGATACGGGTACGGCTGCGGTACGCCAATATTTTTTTTATTTTTTTTAAAATATAATTATAATTAAAGGATCCAACTTATAAATTAAAATTAAATATCAAAACTAAAAAAAGAACTACTATTTTCCTATAATTTGTGTTAAAAATAATATTTATGAAATCTCTCACTTTGACATGTTATGCACTTTGAATTTGTAATCATAATTTATTTTTAAAATCTTTCTTTTTGCTCATCAATTTGCTATTTTTATAGGGTGAGACCAAAGAAATAACAGAAGACCAAAGAAATATTTAAAGTTAATTGCCAACAGTAAAGGAAAAAAAATTCTCAATTGGAGCAGGTTGTCAATTGCAATTCGCATAATACATAAAATTGCATCATTCCCAACCACTACTAATCAATTAATACAGTATTAATTTTTAATGTTTTGTGCATAAACTTTAAAAGTTTGTTATGATTAAAGATTTTATAAAGAAATTTTAGGAGAATCTGAAGCAAAAACATAATGCATAGTTATACACAGAACTACCCTTTATAGGCCTTATTTTTTTTTGTTCAAATTGCTTTTTAAAAACATCAAAATCATTTGTTGATATACTTATACAATTTATACAGACAGACAAGACAATAGAGAAACATCAAAATTACTGATCTGCAAGGGCACCAAAATAATAATAATAATAATAACGACAAAGAAAGAATTTATTCAAAATTGTAGATTTATAATTTAGATTTGATTTTTTTATTGTGGGGCCACTCCCTGAACGAATAGGGTTGTCACGACCTAACCCTAACCCTTGGAGCTTAGGGTTAGAATCGTAACTTACTAATTTATTTTGGACCTTCTTTTACCGTACCCAGTACGCGTACCGCTGTACCAGTACGCGTACCCGCACCTGATAAGTACCCGATACTCGTACGACACTATTTTTAGAGTACCCGTGCTTCATAGCTCGCAACACATATTTCAAAATACGTTGCCTCAATTACCCACACATTTTCTCTCAAACTACTACCTCAATTCAATTGAATAAGAATACATACAAGAAAAATGGTTAAGATCCACAATTAACTCCTCACAATTTAATCTACGATGGTATATATAATAGCATATATATTAATTTTTAATTTGTCATATACTCAATTATATATAACATAACTTTTTTATCATATCATTACAAATAAATTTAAAAATTCAAATCTTAGATTTTTAGCATTACTCTACACATAAATAAATTTTCATCATATATTTCAAATGAAAACGGAACCCTATCTAATTGTATGGATCCCATTTTCATTGAGTATATATGTTGCTGTTCATTATAAATTAAAATCAGTAAATCATAAAAAGAGAGAAATTAAAATCATTTGTTTCTCAATTTTTAAATAATCAACTTATTTCCTTTTATTTAAGTTATATTTTTGTCTAATAAATTTGAAAAAACAATACGATATAAGCTCTCAAAATAAAGAAAGCGCTATAGGTTGCTCATATAAAGATTGTTTGGTGCAACTTTTTATAAGCTAAAAATTAATAATAAAAAGTAAAAGTTAAAAACAATAATAAGCTTACCCATATAATCGGTCACTAGGCGGCCATTGGTAAACCTTCCGGTGGCAATGTGGTTGGGAAAGTCCTTCCCGTAAGGCGGAAAGTTACTCTTAAACACCGTCTCAATGTAGTTGTTGTTTCCAGGGTCGACCGTCGAGTCTCCGAACACGAAAACAGCTGAGATTGAGTGGTTCAAAGCCGTTTGTTTTGTTAGTGTTTGAGCTCTTGAAGGTTTTGACATGAAAAGAGAAACAGAGACAATGAAAAGTAGTGTAAGTAGTAGAAGATGTTTATGTTGTGGTTTCATATTTGATGAAACTCTGAAATGCAATCACAGAGAAAGAAATGTAAAGATTTGAGGAAAAACTTCAACTCTCTGTATATGGCTAGCTCTTGGATGAGATGAGAATTGAGTGGATTATATATAGTACAATAATTCTAGTTATTCGAAAATTTTATTTAGGATTTTATCCAAAAAAGTGAACTTAATAATCACATTTGGGTTGGTTTGGAAAGTGGATTGACTTTTTGGCTTTTTAATTTTTTTGGTTATTTTAGTCCGGGCTTAAAAGCTTAGTTTGAGAAGGGCTTTTTGGCTTTTTGGACTTTTTTTTTGTGAGAGAAGAGTGTAATGATTATGGATTGAATGTGATGTTTTGTTTGTTGTGGCTAAAATAACCTATTTTGTCTTTTATGACTAAAATAACCAAAACAACCCACAACCTATCTTCCCAAACGGAGCCACGTTTAAGTATTATTAGAAGGAAGTGAAATTGAATGATTGTTCCATTAAAATATTCAATTTCATGTTTGGTCAGACAAAATAAATAACGAAAATGCTACCTTACCACAAAAATGTGTAAATTTATAATAAAATTTTGTAAAATTAATCACAAAATATGTAATATCGTCACAAATGGGCATAACAAAAATCAAACTATAAATTTTTGTAACATCAACTATAAAATTTTAGCCTGCGTTTGGTTGTGTTTTGTAAATGTGATTTGAGAGTATGAGTTGTATTTTGAGTTTGTGAGTTTGTAGAATTATGATTTGAGTGTAGAAAATTTGTTTGGTTATGGTTTTTAAATAGAGTGTTGAATTGTGTTTGGAATATGTATTTTGAATTAAGTTTTGAAAGTTTGATGTGACATGTGAAAGGTGAAAATTTGTTTGGTGATGTGTTTTGAAAATAATTTTCAAAACTTAATTCAACTAATAATTTATCATCAAACACACAACTCATATATTGATATCTATATTTTTTATCAACAATAATAACCAAACTATTTTTAAAATACTGAAATTAAAAATTAATTTTTTTTGTCAATTATTGTTTTTTTAGTAATTTTTTTGAATAATTGTTGTTTCAAAATAATTTTTTCATTTTAAAATAAACCAATATCAATTTTTTTCTGCCAATTAATTTTTCTATCGATATCCATATTTTTTATCAACAATAATAACCAAACTATTTTTAAAATACTGACATTAAAAATACCATTTTTTTGTCAATTAATTTTTTTTCAAATCTTTTTTTTGAATAATTTTTTTTTTCAAATAATTTTGTCATTTTAAAATAAACCTATGTCAATTATTTTGTATCAATTAATTTTTCTATCAATTTATTTTTTACGCCTGTACAAACATATTATAAAATACGTTTTTAATTTTTTTCTAAAATAATTGATAGAAAATCTGAATAAAATCTCACCTTTCTGAACCTTTTGAACCTCACCTTTCTATAAAATAATTGATGCCAGTTCATCTTCAGAGAGGAGGACAACCGGCCGGTCATCCCCAAGGTCTACCGCCCGATCATCCCCAAGGTTTGATACACAGATGAGGTTCACGTGAAACAGAGACGATGGAAGAGAATGACATGGAAGCTTTTCAGAAACGTTGAAAGTGGAGATACAAGTTGCCAAACGGATTTTCAAAATCTAATTTGAATTAACACACTGAATCAACTTTTGATCATCCTATCCAAACGTGAAGCGGGAGTTCACGTGTAGAATCACGTTTTGAATTCACAACCAAACACAGCCTTAGATATTTTGTTACGCTAATTTGTGGCGAAATTATCCATTTTGTAATAAAGTTACACCATTTTTTGGTAAGGTGGTGTACACCATAGGATTTTTCAAAAAATAATGTTAAATATAGGATTATTTACCAATAAATCTCATCTCACAGACAGTTATACCAATCAATCTCCAATTTAATCTGTTGATCCGATAAGTCCCATTGGTGGAGAAATTTGTTCTGTTTCATCCTATTTTGCATGCCTGGTGTTGCTGCGTGGACTATTTTACCCTTCACTTTGTTGTGTGGGACGTGAATCATGGAATTTCGTTTTGTTTTTGGTTATGTTGGACATCATATTTGGTAAGTCGAATGTTACTTCCACAGACGAGTCACCCATTTTCGTTAGGGTTTTGTGTTTTGACATCGAGGTGTTATGTTGGAACGGTTGGTTGTTCGTGTTGCGTACGTAGCAGTTCAGACGTCTACACATCCTCTACGTTGCAGGTATATCATGTTTGTTTAGCGACATTGATTTTTTGTGCATTCCCATGGTATGTTGGTTGTGTGTGTCGTGGTGGTTGTGTGTAGTGTTTTCGGATTGTGTCTGCGTTTTTACTGGTATGTGCATTTCCTTGATGTTTCCATGTATTGGCATTTACCTGGTATGTGGGAGGGGTGTGGGGCTGCGTATTTACTGTTATTTTGCATTCCCCTGCTATCTCCATGTTTTGGGATGGGTGTGGGTGGGTGTCGTTTTGTGAATGTTCTCCCATGTTTGTTGCATTTAACTGGTTTGTGGGTTGTGTCTCGGGTAGGGGGTTCTGTCTTGTGTGTTAGGATGGGTAGGTTGTGTGTTTTGTGGCTGCGTAGTTACTGGTGTTTGCATTTCCCTATAGTATGGGAGTGTGTGTTTGTAATGGTATCGATTTGTTCTTCTATTACAGGTGATGGAGACACATGTATGGGTTTGGGTTGTGTGACCCATGCAAACCAACAAACATCACACTACAGAGCATAAAATGCCTTAGTGTCCTTGGATGGTGTGTGGCACCCACGAACATGACACGTAACCCACAAACTGGTCAAAATATGAAGGTGCAACACATTACTACCATACACAACCAACACTAGATCATAAAATGCCTTACAGTCCTTTCAAAGTGTGTGGCTCGCACAAATGTGTTACTTGCCAAACACCAGCGTTAATTTACGACGAGGCTACACACCAAACCAACTGTCCCACTTACACCCACATACAAATCAATGGCAACAATGTCCTTTCACAACGAATAGGACCAAACGGAACATTAAAAAATATTTGGGACTAATTGGATTATAAGTTCAACAATTAATATTTATTGATAAATCTTCCTTAAATATATTACAAATGAAATAATCTTCCAGCATTTTAAAGGAATAGTCATTCTAAAGGAATAGTTATTCTATAAGAAAACTTAAAAAGAATCATTCCGTTTCATTCAATGACATTCCAATGAACAAAATAGAGCGTTAAAGTCCTATTTGGTATAATTTTATGAAATATTTATAGTTTTTTTAATACAAATTACACAAGTGGTTCTTATAATTTAGATTTTGTATTAATTTGATTTTGGTAATTCCAGTTGAATTAATTTTACCTTTAATTTTTTTAAATTTTTTTTTAATATTATATCAAAATGGACACAAATTACACAAGTGGTTTTTTTATATTTATTAATTTTCCACTTGTAAAAGATTACATGAAAGAGGATATTAAAATTAGTGTATTGTAAACTGTATTATTCTAAATAAATCTGTTAACACAATTCAATTTTAGGTAAATTTGTTGGTCAGTTGCTCATTGAAAAGTCATCACAAACAAAACTACAAAAGGTGTCATTTCTAATTAATGCCTTCAACTGCTGAAATATTCAGACTAATGTCTTTTTCATTAGCAAATAATTAATTACGTTTTGACTGCACATATTATTTTTATTTTTAAGTAATAGGAGAAACCTGTGAAATAAATAATCATATAAATTCTATTATATGTGAGATTCACTATTAAGCAAAGATTAACCTATTATTTATCGTTACCAACTCTTCTTCATTTATTGTCACTTACAAATTAAGCAAAGATTAACCTAAGAATGAAATGAGAACACATTTAAGAGCATTGTATATTTTGATAGCATGGTAAATTACTAACCAACATTTCATTTAAGAGCTTAAATTATTAAATAAATTAACTTCTTTATTAGGTGATGGGCACCGACATTCCTGAAACACATGTCCAACACCCTTTTTCAATGTCCATAATTAAAAATATATATGAGATCAACATTTCTTTTGAATTTTCTAATTAATGATTTTCAAAATTTGAGGATTTGGCATAAATAGTTTATACCCTTAAAAAAAAATGTATAATTATTAAGAATAGTCCTATAAAAGTTTCATGTAAAATCGAATGAAAAATCAAAAACATATGTGTAAATGTATTAGCATATCACTTAGGAGGATATGGGAAACGTTGCAATTATATATATTTGTTCTGGTTTGTTTAATTTTTAACTATAATGATCCAATAGCCTAAAAATTCATGTAAGAGAATTAGATACAAGATTTACTTAGTATAAAGTAATTATTTAATTTTGTATATATTATAAACATATATAAACTATATAATATAATATGTTCCTAGATAATATAATTTCAAGATATAATTATTTGTGATTTATCTGAATTGTGTCCATATCCTACATTTTTAGAATTCGCCGCTACTATAGAAGTTTCATGTAAAATCGAATGAAAAATCAAAAACATACGTGTAAATGTATCAGCATATCACTTAGGAGGATATGGGAAACGTTGCAATTATATATATTTGTTCTGGTTTGTTTAATTTTTAACTATTATGATCCAATAGCCTAAAAATTCATGTAAGAGAATTAGATACAAGATTTACTTAGTATAAAGTAATTATTTAATTTTGTATATATTATAAACATATATAAACTATATAATATAATATGTTCCTAGATAATATAATTTCAAGATATAATTATTTGTGATTTATCTGAATTGTGTCCATATCCTACATTTTTAGAATTCGCCGCTAATGTATCCATGTGATGTCGTATCTATGTCCCATGTCCATGTCTATGCTTCATAGCTTATCAAAATCCACGCTACCCCAAATAGAAAAGTAGGGGTAAGGTGTTCAAACCCTTCAAAAGTCAAAGTATTCTTGACGGATTGCTCCAGTCAAGATTCACATTTGCTTTTCAATTTATTTATTTATTTATTTATTTTAAAATTTCTAGCTTTGGCAAAGGGAGGCAGAAAGCTTAAGGCAACAGTTGAACTACTTGCAAGAAAGCCAAAAATGTAAACATAATAAGTATGATCACTTGATATATGATCACACAATGTTTGATTAATGATCATATGTAAACATAAAATTGCCAAAAATGTAATACATTGCATGTGCAAAAAATATATATTATATGCTTATTATACATTTTAACATGTCAATATTAAACCACATTTATGCTTAGTTGCTATAACGATCCGGGTTTCGACCCGATTCATTTTTTGCTTTTGAATCTGGGAAATCATAGTGGTGGTGGTCGTTCCTTCCTCTTCATGGTTGGTTTTGACTTTAGGGCTCGACACCCTCCTTATTGGTGTCGACACTACCTTCTATTCCTTGTACTTTTTCTACTCCAGGTGTCGACACCAATGTTGGAAGGGTCGACACCATCATGCTACTGAGTTCTGTAAATGGGTATTAAAATTTAGTGTCGACACCAGCCTTGGAGGTGTCGACACTTGTCTTTTGTTGTTGGTCTAAAGGGTCGACACCAGTCTTGGAAGGTCGACCCTTGTATGTAGCAAAATCTGAGTTTGCTTACTGAAATTTAGTATCAACACCAGGCTGGAAGGTGTCGACACCTTGCATGCTGTCAAACATAAGTGTTCCAACTTTTCTTCATAAGGATCGACACCACTGTTGCAGGGGTCGACCCCTATGACTCTTTTTCTAGATTTTGTTCAGTTGGGTCCTATTTTTTTGGGAATTTTTGACTTGTTTCTTTCATTTAACCTTGGAGTTACTATGCTCATAATACTTAGGCCTCGTTTGGCAAGTGGTTTTTTAGTCAAAAAGTCACTAAAAAAAATCAAAAAGCCAACAATCTATACCAAAAAGTCAAAGATTTCTTTTCTCTCTATTTTTTGCATATTTTTTTGTAAAAAGTCAAAAAGTTATCCCAAATATACTACAGTTTTTTTTACATCATATGTTAGTCAAAAAACTAAAAAGTTACTAAAAAAGCATGTTCTCAAACAAGGCCTTAGTCACTATAAATAGACCTAAAGTCCTTTTTTCTCATGAGTTGTTTTCTCTTTTCCCTCTTTCACCCGTAACTTTCTCTCTTTCTCTCAACTTTTACTTTTTCTCACTCAAATCCTTAGGTTTACTCACTTAGAGGTATCTTCTCACCTTGATCCTTTGAGATAAAGTGTAGATCATGGCAAAAGCTTTCTTTTGATCCGAATAGCTTGCGATATCGTTGACGTGGGAAATTCTCCAAGTTCTTTCTTTCCACCTTTTGAGCTTGAGGTAGGGACTTTCTACAGCTTCCTATGATTCTTAACTTAATTAGTTGTTGATTTTGTAAATAAATGTTGGGATTTGAAAGATTTTAGATGAACCTAGGGTTTTGGTTTAAAATCAAAAGAGGGGTTTTCAAATGAAGGTGTTGAAAATGGTTCTGGATATAGATATGAGGTTGTGTTGTGTTAAACTTGTTGATTTTGACACATGGGTTAGATTTGGGAGAAAATGAGATTTTGCCCTAAAATGTTTCAAATGATTATTTTGTATAAATAATGGAATTGGTATGAGAAGTGTGAAATTGGATAGATATGTATGTAAATAGTAGAGTTGGATAATTTCCATCTCTCAACTATAGAAATATGGATAGTTTATCTATTTTGGAGATTGTACATCTATTTAGAAATATCTTTTTTGGGCTATCGGTGGAGGATAGCTATGATTGTTGTAGAAATTGTATGAGGATTAGGTGAATTGACACTAATCTCTTATCGATTGTCATTGAATATGACAGTGTTTTAATACATAGTATATGTATGATGTTTAGAAGGAGAAAGGGGATGTACTCCATGTTTGGGAGGAGAAAGAGGATGGACTCCATTGAATTAAGTTGGCCTATGTGTTCAAGGTGAAAGTCTCGAAAACCGCGTGTACATACATGGATGCTGATTCCCACGGATGAAATTTCCATAAAATGAAAATTGAAGTGTTTATGTGATGATTGAATTGGGTAGAGAACCACTGGGTTGTAACCTCAGTTGGGTTGTCTGGGTAACAATGGATTTAACTCATGGATTGAGATGAAATGAATTGTCATGAAATAAAGTAATACTAAAATGGCTTGGGATATAAGACTTAGCATATTATGATCTCGTAACAATACAAATGATTTTGTCATAGGCATTGCATTTCATACTCATACATTTGTTAAGATTCAAATATTGTGTTATATTGAATCTACTGGGCTTTGGCTCACCCTACTTGGGAAAAACCATTTTCAGGTACTGGTGATATGCTTCCGTCAAGGACTTAGCTTGGGAGGACTGTGGAGCTGAAGACTAAATTTTTGTTTATTTTGTATTTATTTTCTTTTCAAGTTTATGGCTTTACTTGTATTGAGCTGATGACTCATTTTGTTGTAACCAAGCACGATCTTAGAAATATGTAAGCCCTCAAGGCATTTTTGTCTGTTTATCTTCATTCCTCTCCTTAAAATGTCAGCATATGCTATAGATTCAGGCCTAGGCTTTATGAATGTATGATGCATATGTTTGTCTTTTGTATATCATATTGAATTAATGAAAGATAACCTTATTATTGTTGTTGTCATATATTGGATATTGTGGGTAGATTATTGTAATTATTTTGAGGGCGTTACATTTGCAACATGATATAGTACATCTTTAGAAAACTTGGAATACTACAACATACAATTGGAATTTATGGTCGGTTTGGGACGAGGAAAGCTTCTATGTATAGGGTCTACAAGGGTAGAAGAAAGGTTCTATGCTATGGGATTGAAAGAGACTAAGGTTATTGTTAGGTTTTATTCTTGGCAACCCCGTTTGACAAAACTCCTTTCAGTTGTATTTTTTTCGCACTTTTATTTCAGTGAAGTTATGAGTGCTTAGATGCGAATCCAACCTGAATTGTGCCTTTCAGAGAAGTTTGTGATGCTAATACTTTCAAGATTGCCACTTCGCTGATTATGACGGGGATCGAGCCGCCTGGTCAGCTAGCAGGGGTCGAGGGGGCAGCGCCCCTTGGCGGGTCCGGGGCAGCGCCACGGCAGGGTCGAGGGGCAGCGCCCCCGAAGCAAAATGCAAAAATGCATTCCAAGTTGCCTGTCCGCTCGAGCGGACATTACCCCGCTCGAGCGGAGAATCCCTGGTTTCAGAAGTTTGTCAGGTCTGTAAAAATACTGGAAGGTGTGATTTCGCGCTCGAGCGGGTTCTCCAGCGCTCGAGCGGACCTCTGTTATATCACGCGCATATTTTGCTGAAGACGCTCGAGCGGGCTGTTGGGCGTTCGAGCGGAGATCGCAGGACAGATTCTATAAATTCGGTGTTGGGTCAAATTTTTGGATTACTACTCCAGATCTTCTTTTTGGATTTTAGGGTTTATATCTGGGGATACTTTGTGAGTTTTCTTTGATGTTTTTATTGAGTATTCAACTCATGGTTTAAAGAGAGTACATCAAAGGTTGTGTTTTGTTCTACAAAAGAGAGAGTTGTTCTTCGGTGGATTCTGAAGAATTCGAGCCTGAAGCTTTGGTGGATTCCGGGGTGGCTCATCGTAAAGAGAATTCCGAGGTGAAGACGGGTTGGAAGAGGCACATAGAGGTTGGTTCAATTAGGCGTGGAATCGCTAGATAATTGAGAGTATACCTGTGTAATTCCTTTAAATCTTCTTAGTGGATTGTTTTGTGGCTGTTGCCCGTGGTTTTTTTATCACAGTTGGAGGTGTCCAATTGTGGTTTTTTCCACGTTAAAATCGTTGTGTCTCTTTGTCTTGATTGTTTGATTGGGATTGTTATATTCTGCTTAAAATTGATACATAATCACAAATCAATATCTAGGGGATTTATAGATTTTTCAGTTATGTTGCTTTTAACCCTAATAGCCTAAGAAACACGGACACTTCTATAGGGGAGGCGTGTCATGCGGACATGACACTATGAAGACACTCCTAAAAGCATGCATGTCCAACACTTCTTTAACATGTCATAATTAAAAATTTTAAATTCATAATATCAGACACTTCTCAAACTCTTCGACAACACTTTGAACCTTCTGAACATGACCTATGTGATGAATCCCTTCATGGTAATAATGTGCATGTTGTGCCTTATTGGTGTCATATGTCAATGTCTGTGTTACTTAAATAATAGTTCTCAGAAGTTTCATAAAAGGTGTTTCAGAATGTACCTAGTAATCTACCTTTCAAAACAAATCTTCCAGAAATGCTACATTTCCATTCCAAAACAGAAAACACAAACGTTGGCGATCTGATAATTTTTTCCCATTTATTGCCTTAGTATATGAAAAAAACATGAGTTATAATGAATTAATGAAAGAGTGAAGTTTTGTTGGCAAAAGATCTAATGAACATGATCCATATTGCATTAGTATGATCAACTTATATAGGAGATATACATAGAAATGTGCTTTTAAATAATTAATTTGACGATGGGAAAACTTCAAAGGTATGTAAACATGCATTTTACATTTGATTAAATGTCCAATTGTTAGTTGATAATCAGTCTCACACTTGGAGGTAGCTTAATCCATTCCACTAATGTGATCTAAATAAGCTACCCTCATGTTCTGTAATATGTACCAAGTTCTCACTCTTCCAAATGATTGACATTCCCAGTAACATTGATTGTAATGTTCCCTCTTATTATACTACTTAAACCACGAGGTCTTATCAAAATTTGACCACAAGTAGTACCAGGTTTTGTTTAGGGGCCGATTTTACTTCAGGGTAGCTAACTTCAACTGATTCCACTGCAGGGAGTTATTAGTAATCAAGAAAATATGAAATTGTATAAGGAGGTTAATGTTTTGTTTCAGGTTTTTGGAGCAAAGGACATAAATGACAGAAACAGAAGTTCTTTCAAACCATATGGTTGCAGCAATGGATATGACTTACATGTACCTATACAACTGTAGCTAAGCCAACCGTAACACACGCACAATGAAACACTAGAAACACAAGGAATCTAGGGTAATCTTTTAGCTAGGTACTCTGAAGAATTAAATAAGAAACTAACAGTACCAGAGATCATATTATTTTAACATTAATTCTATCATATCTTCTTCCAAATCATAGAAGATTATAACTGCCTAGACAAAACAGCAGACAACTATGGAGAATATAGTCAATTTTCATGAACTACTTGTCCCGGAGTGACAAAAATCATTGTTTGCAAACAAGATTATGTGTATAAGAAAGTGGAAAAGAGACATTCAGTGTAAACATCATCAATTTTGTAATGATATGGTACTTGATTTAAACTTAAGATTGTTGTGGTATGATCAATCACCCACCAACTTATGTAACATTTGGAAATAATGAGAAGTTACTTTAGGGTCCAGGAAATTTTTTTGATGTTGTCAAATTTTGACCCTCACTAATTTAACACTAAATTTTCCGTACTTAATTTTCAGTTTTATCGGGCAACCTCTAAAATGATTGGAAAGTTAAGGACAATTAGTTAGGAATCTTTAGGTTCATTGCCTATTTCAATTGAAAACAATTAGTCATTACACAATAGGATTATGGCTTAGGAAAACAAGGCCATGAGTTTAAATATTAACAATAACACTTTTCACCAAAAGAATAAAATTGTTTCCATTTTAGTCTAATCACCCTTGCCAAGTCTAAAAGCACGATTGGAATGACAACACGTCTTTTATTTTGGCTTATTGCTTATTAGCTTATATAGAGAAAAGTTGGCTTATATCACTACAAGAATTAACACTTTTGCCGACCAAAAAATTGGTCGCTAAAAGTTCATTTTTAGTCGGCAAAAGTTATCCGCGACCAATTTTTTTGATCGCTACTTTGGTCGCCAATTGAGGGTCGGCAAAAGTAATTCGCGACCAAAATTTTAGTTGGTTGGCAAAAGTTGGATTTGCCAACTAAATTTTTGGTCGCTAAATATTTAATTACTGCGACTAATCCATTTTGTCGCTAAAACACTTTGGTCGCGAAAAGTGATATTTTCCCGACCAAATATCTTAGTCGCCAATTGACACATTTCGCGACAAAAAAGTTTGGTTGCCAATTGTGACATTCAACGACCAAAAAATTTGGTCGCCAATTGTGACATTCCACGACCAAAAAATTTTGGTCGCCAATTGTCACATTCCGCGACCAAAAAGTTTGGTCGCCAATTATCACATTCAACGACCAAAAAGTTTGGTCGCCAATTGTGACATTCCACGACCAAAAAATTTTGGTCGCCAATTGTCACATTCCGCGACCAAATTGTTTAGTCGCCAATTGTCACATTCCGCGACCAAACTTGTTTTGCGCAACTAAAACTTTAGTCGGCAATAGACCTATTCGCGACCAAATCCTATTTAGTCGGCAAAAGTATAACTTACTGGGGCACGAGTGCCCTTGCTAGTTTTGGGGCTTTGATTAGCAAAAGCTATTGGGAATTTGGGACAAAAGTACAACATTTCACACTCTCAGTTGCCATGGAATGCAAAAGATCGGAATATTTCGCCATCAATCATAAACATTACAACACAACTTTATTTCTTTACAATCGTGTCAAGTACAAAGAGAGACAGACACAGAGAGAGAACAGAATCAACTTAACCTTCCCCACCAAAAAAATAGCAAGACTGTTTGCAAGATAACAAGGTAAAAGCTACATATTAAACTTTACATTCCCAATATATCCATTCATGCAGTAGTGTCATGAAAGTTACCCTTAGATGCCTTTGCACATTCGCTTGCTTCTTAAACCATTCTCCGATTCTCCTACTTAATGTATTGGGAAAGCCACTTAAAGCCATCGCCATATCCCATCTTGCGCGCGATACTGCACATGAAGACCTCAATACGACAGACATTTGAGTCAGCGAGGTCAACATTACCCTTACCGATAGTAACACCAGTCAAACCCAAGTAATATCTTGACTCATCCTCTGAGGCAGCATAGGGTATGTCAATCTTGTTCCCAAGTATGAGAAACGGGACATTTGCAAGTGAATCGTCTGAGAGAAGGGCATCCAGCTCCTTTTTGGCCTCTGCAAATCTCTCTTTGTCGTATGCGTCAACAAGGTAAACTATAGAATCCACCTGCATGATGATAAAAAATTATATACTATTTGCGAACAAAATTCAAGACTCTTTGTCATATAAATGAGCTGTGAATTGTCCTTTTCGTGCCTTGACAGAGAAAAAAACTAACAGCAATAACAATAACAGGATGGAAAAACATTGATTCGGGCAGTAGTTCATTTAGCCAAGATTCAGCCCTCAAAACTAGAAATGCATAGATAACAACTGTATGAATGTGAAAAATAAAATGAAAACCGAATAAGTACATCATATAATAATTAAAACACTCAAAACTACATATGCACAGTAGACAGAAATAGTATGAAAGTAAAAAACAAAAATGACAAATGAAAGTACATGATGTAAAAATGTCAAACAGACTAGTTGATTGCAGTAACTCAACTATAAAATTTCACCATTGTCCATTGCAGTAACAGCATTGTCATGATCAAGAATGTAAAAATGTTTTCCATGATCTGTTTATGGCTTGATTAGTCATGATCATCAAATGACCAACTGACCATATCTCAAAGTATAAAATGTAAAAATGTTTTAAACCTGATCATATCTCACTGTCATGATCAACAATAAAATGTAAAAATGTTTAAAACCTGATCAGTCATGATCATCAAATGACCATATCTCAAAGTCTTCACACTGTCATACTGTTTTCCACGCTGAAGTCCAAGAATCTGCTTGATGCTCTGAATTTCAGCGTTCTCCATGATCTGTTTATGGCTTGCTTTCCTCACATTAAGCAATTTACCTCTCAACGAGAACACACCATAATAATTTTGACCGACAAAAATATTTATTGAGGTATTAAGAAATGATCAAGAAATTTTAAAACATCAACAAAACATTTCCAAAATTAATAAAATAATTCAATGACCCCATAAAAGCAATGTCATAATGAAAAATTAGCAAAAATTCAAAATCTCAATAGTCTTAACGTATATGCAAATAAAATCCACATATATGCAAACAAATACATTAAAAACTTACCAATTTCCCTCATATGTGCTATTTTCATGAATAATTTCCTCCTTCGCCAATTCTTCTAATATAGCACGTTGACGTTCATTTACGGCACTGCTAGAATAAAAGATGGAACACAAATGAGATTGCATTTTCCTAGGTCACTTGAAGCACACTGCTTTAGTTCATTCCTTAATCAGAATTTTAAAACTGACTGGACCTGTCATGCCACCCATTACGCCCGATCCATAAATAAAAAATAAAATTATTAACCAAAACCCATTACCATTATAACAATTTCTAAACACCTGTATGGGACAATATTCTAGAAATTTTTCGAGGTACAAATGAACAATTCTGCATTATTATAACATTTGGTCTGAATAAAAAAAATTTAGTAGAGTGAGAAAGTTTTTGAGACAATTACCTTGATTTTCTCATGTTTTCTGGCCAAAAAGAAAAAAAAATTTTTTTCCCCCCCTAAATCAATACACGGAATTTCATCACATTTAAACCAAACCAAACCAAACCAACCAAACCAAGCCTTAAGTCCCATCAATTTCATCATATTTAGATTTAGTTATCATCTGCAAATACAAAATAGAAAATAACAAAAAGTCAAAGCACTACAAAATTTTGGTGGTGAATGGCCTATTCATCAACAATATTAGTAGGACATAACACAATACAATAAGCATTGCACAGAAGCAAAGTCAAAAGGACAAGTTGATGGCCACAAATTTTGCAGAGCAAGAAAAGTTGTAGAGCAAAAGAAATTGAAACATAATTTTAACCACAAAGAAGAAAAAAAATTTCAAGCAACCCAACTTCAGCTTCATGCTCTCCGCATTATCACCATTGCACCAAGCAATAGTCCCACTTTCCACATAATAAGTGCAGGTTGAAAATCAATAAAGCAGAGGGGGTACAGAACCATAAAGAAGTGAAGCACAAATAGCACTGTCCCACAGGAAATTGAACTATAAACCAGAGGATGGTTTTTCATAACGTTAGATGGAAAGTAGAATGGAAAGAAAAACTAAAGTTCTAAGGGAGAATAATATATAATAGATTATGGTCATTATAGTTGGCAAACATATAAAGGAAATAAGACATACTTTACAAAGGGCTCTATATTCCTTCTGAAGGCGCTTTACACATGCTTTCTCTACCATCTAGCAGCTTCCAATGGTAAGAAAACAACAGATCAATTCCCTAGCTTAAGTGCCCTGGCTGTCCCTTGATTTTGTGATATGTTGACTGGAAAACATAAGAGTCATTCTACAACTTGAGAATTAATGTGTGAACTAAAAATTTCTAGAGCAGAAAAATCAAGTCATGAATCTAATCAATACTTAAACAGGACAGATACTAAAAGGGATAATTTCTATTGCAAATTTCTTTGTAAAACTATATCTTGTATAATGAATTATATCTCCATTCTCACTAATTTTTAAAAAAAAACTTGCATCAAAATGCATCAATGGGCAAAAAGTACATGTTTTTCTGGCTCTAGACTCCCTGTTTTTTTATTATCCTGTGTTGCTTCCTCTCCACCACCACCAGGCCATCTATCAGAGTTCTTCATATCAAAATCTGAATACTAGAAGAATCAAGCCAAATTTAAGCATGGTCAAACACATAGACAATTCTAAGCTTTATTATCCAATTCAAAGAAATTAGAAAAATATTACTTCTTCTAGATCAGTTTTTCAGATAGAAAACTTATCGTAGTCCATCAAAAATTCCAACTCCTTATTCATCCATCTTCTTTTGTTGAAATATGGTTATAGAAATACTCATATAATGAAGCCTTTTCGAAAAATTATGGTAGTCAATCAAAAATACTAATAGATGTTTTCTTTCCCTTCCCGTCCAAAAATTTCAAACAAACTTTTGAGGTCTTTTTCACACTTTCAGGACTTTAAAAATCATCCATTAACCAATGACATCAAGATCCATAACCCTCAAAACAATTTTAGGAGAAAGCCATTTCTATACTATCACGCCTATGGGCTATCCCTTCAACTATACAAATGTGAACAAACTTTATGATCCCTTGGGCTTTCTGAACCACACTTCAAAATGAATGATGCAGCAAGTTCTGCAAGTTTGTACTTTTAGAAGAAGCTTTAAGGGCAATGGTTAGTTTAAAAAGGAAATTTAAGCTCCTTTAAGCATAACCCCATCAACCTCCCATCTCCACCTAGATAAAATTAAATGTTTAAACCTTAATGTAGGTGATGGTAATCCTATGATTTAGGGATCTCATGCATATTTTATTTGCTCTCTCTGAAATTGACTTAAAGATTTCTTAAAGCTCCCCATCTTTAAAAAATAAAAATAAAGAAGAAGGAAAAGGACAGTTTAAAGATGAGAGATCATTAGAAACAAGTGTGAGCACTTTTTGGGTTATGAAATTACATGCATTATTCCTTCACTGAAACAATATATACAGTTTTATCAGTTGCGACATGAAATGCCCATGGACTAAAATTCCTGCACAACCACGCATTGTAATGCCATCCAAGAGAACCACCCAAGCAAAACAAAAAATAGAACTTGCATTTCAAATATGTGATGGGAAAACTAAAACTGTGTTGAACTTGCATAAAAGCCCACAGCCAGAAATGCCAACAGCTATATTCTCATAACATTTCAAGTATTTGTACAACCAACATGTATTGCAAGTACTAGAGGAACTAATTCCAAAATTTGATACGGTGCTACAGAGCACATAACTAAGCATGTGGTATTTACAACTAAACATAAAATAATATTTTATGGTATTTATATACAACATTTAATTAAGCACGTGGTTCATCAGTTGTGAGCATCAACGGTGAAGCTCAAGAGTTAAGAGAAATTCTAAATCAGATAACCAAAATCCTTACCTTTAGAATCAAACCCAGAACTAAGTTTCTCAATCAAATTGGCACAGTTCAGTAACTAATATATACTCTTGAGATGGCCGCGCAAGGTGCGTGATCTCATGCCCATTGCTGGTGCCCATTTTTTTTTAATATAAAAAAACCCATAATTTAAATAAATAAGGAACACAACTCTATTAAAATTGTTTTTCCATAACTGTTTGCTGTTATTATTACTAATATCTTAGTTGAATTCCTAACACAAGTTGGAAAAATATTAACAGTTTGATGCATATATAGAGGAAAACGTTGAATTGTAGAAAATCTCACACTTAATTCTAATATGAGAGTTCAACATAACCACACAAAAACAAAAAAACTATATATAGATTCCTTTTCGGAAAGAAACCAAAAATCGAATAACATAAACTGTTAGATTAACAAACAAATAAATACGAATCAGTAGGGTGAATGGGCATAGGGTCTAAATTTGTGTTCCCAGAAAATACTAATACCCTAACAAATTATATATTAGTATACACGTTTTGAAACATGACACACTTCCATTCGACAACAGTAAATTTAGTGATCTCAAAAGTTTTATTTAGACCATTCTCTAAATGAAGAATGATCTGAATAAAAATGTAACAAATCTGATGCATAAGTTAAGAATATGCAACTCCGTAATAAGATGTCAAAAACTACTCTAGGTTCAAAATCACACAATCCATCCTATTGTGTTAATCACTAAAATTACACAAAATTAACAACCAACAAACCATTTTTAATTCTATAATATGAAAAAAGTTATATAGAAATTTAAATTAAATTTGAAATTAAGAAACTGGTGTATCAGCTCCCATTTTTATCAAGTGGTGGAAAGTTCTACATTCAAGGGAAGTTTCCTAGAGGATTCTACAAAATAGAAGACTTTGAATCACATCAACTGCCTCAAAGAGATTATTAACAAAAGAACTATTACTTAACCCATTTCTTGTACTTGGTGAAGATGACTTCAAAATTCAATTAAAACAAACGGAAATATATATTTTTCATCACCAAATATGCAACAAATTCTGCGTTGCCCTAATTTCAATAATATCTCACCCCAAGCAACTGTTACCTAAGCAATGTAAATAACTTATATCCATCTTTGGATGATATTACCAGTGTATAATCTGTAACGCCCCAAAATAAATAACAATAACCTAACTCATAACCTTACTTACAAATGATCAACAACATCCTATCTTCTTTTTCATTTATAACTTTAATCAATTACAAAACATGACATATGCGATATACATTCGCAAATCCTAGAGATACTCTAACATAGTATATGAATCTTAACAAAATTATATGGTGAATGCACATGCATGCCACAATCACCCACCAACTTATGTAACATTTGGAAATAATGAGAAGTTACTTTAGGGTCCAGGAAATTTTTTTGATGCTGTCACATTTTGACCCCCACTAATTCAACACTGAATTTTCCGTACTTAATTTTCAATTTTATTGAGCAGCCTCTAAAATGATTGGAAAGTTAAAGACAATTAGTTAGGATTCTTTACGTTCATTGCCTATTACAATTGAAAACAATTAGTCATTACACAATAGGTTATGGCTTAGGAAAACTTGGCCATGAGTTTAAATATCAACAATAACACTTTTCACCAAAAGAGTAAAATTGTTTCCATTTTAGTCTAATCACCCTTGCCGAGTCTAAAAGCACGATTAGAATGACAACACGTCTTATATTTTGGCCTATTGCTTATTAGCTTATATAGCAAAAAGTTGGCTTATATAGTGAGTTTCGTGCTGAAATATATAATCCAAAATCAATTTTCTATTGCAATCCGTTCTAAATGTTAGAATCATGAGGATCCAGAATCACGTTCTCATTCCTCTAAAGATTCCTATCATCTAAACTTAGTCTATGTTGATCTTGAAGCGTACATTTAGATGGAAGTTTGGGAATTGAATTTAGAAACTTTTTGTTAGTTTCCTAAAATAATTAATTTTAGTGCTGAGCCTAGTGTTTTATTTATTTATTTCATTTTTTATTCCTCTTATTCATAAAACATACAATGGTTTCCTCTAACTGACATATAACCATTTTTAAACTACAAATCTTGAAACATAGTCTTAAAAGAAAAGAAAAAAAAAAAAAAAAAGCCTCGAGCGATTTTTAGCCATGGCTGCTGGGAACTTGGGATTGGTAAGTTTCCTGCATTACATTGTAATTTCAACAGCAAATTCAGTTCCACATTTTATTTATATATATTGGTCTCATCTCATCTAATCTCCTCATTATGTTTTCCTATAAACTTCATATCTTTTCTTCTTCTAAATCACTTCCTGGTTTTTTACTCTCTGTATTCTCAATCTATACACACGCACATACACTTTTTTGGTTGGTTATTTACCAGTTCTCGAACATGTTTTTCAGGTTTATGATAGATTACTAAATAATTACTACTTTCTTTGGAGTTGGAATATCATCTCTGGATTGATAGAAGTATAATTTTATTATTATTATTGTTATTATTTTTAGATTTTCATTTACACATGGTAAATGATATGCCCACAATTCTGGGCAAATTAAAGTTGTTGTTCTTTTTTATTTTATTATATATATATAATTTGCAACAACAAACCATTTTTAATTCTATAATATGAAAAAAGTTATATAGAAATTTAAATTAAGTTTGAAATTAAGAAACTGGTGTATCAGCTCCCTTTTTTATCAACTGGTGGAAAGTTCTACATTTAGGGGAAGTTGCCTAGAGGATTCTACAAAATAGAAGACTTTGAATCACATCAACTGCCTCAAAGAGATTATTAACAAAAGAACTATTACTTAACCCATTTCTTGTACTTGGTGAAGATGACTTCAAAATTCAATTAAAACAAACGGAAATATATATTTTTCATCACCAAATATGCAACAAATTCTGCATTGCCCTAATTTCAATAATATCTCACCCCAAGCAACTGTTACCTAAGCAATGTAAATAACTTATATCCATCTTTGGATGATATTACCAGTGTATAATCTGTAACGCCCCAAAATAAATAACAATAACCTAACTCATAACCTTACTTACAAATGATCAACAACATCCTATCTTCTTTTTCATTTATAACTTTAATCAATTACAAAACATGACATATGCGATATACATTCGCAAATCCTAGAGATACTCTAACATAGTATATGAATCTTAACAAAATTATAAAGTGAATGCACATGCATGCCATTTGTCAAACATTCCTCATTTTTCATCTCAAAACAATGCAATGCCAGATTATAAATTAACTCATGAAAATAATCCTTTTATAACAGAAAATAGGGCAGTGGATACAAAACACTAAGAATCTCTAGGTACGTGTCTGCCACTAGGCTATACAATAAGCACTACCAAAGCTATTTTACCAGTACTAACCGGAAGGATCGACACCTAACCGCGCGGGTTTTTGGACTTTCCCCAAGGACACATTGGCTAACATCATAACCACAACCACACCTCGTAACCAGATTCACCAAGGTATTTACCACTTTTTCTCAAAAATCAATAGATCTACAATGCTCAATAAGAAATGATACTCAATGCAAAATATATGAGAAATTGGTTTTCAATTTAACCTAATCCTTCTCATTCAAGTTTTACAACAATGAAAACTATTCTCCACTGATAGCTCAAAACAGTTATTTCTATACAATAGATAATTTCCAATCAAAAGATATAATTCCATCATTTTACAATGGGAGTGATATTAAATGTCCAATTCCACTATCATCATTAGCATAAGCATTTTTCCAATCTTACAAAACCTAACATCATTTTTCATTTCCTTTCACAAATCCAAATGTCCAAGGTTTTAGAACAAAAATCCCCTTTTCTTACAAAATAAATTTTAAGAAAAGATATCCACCACTTTAACATGTCTCAACCATAAACACATCCCCACAACCATTTTCAAGAGCCTATTTGGAAAACCCCTATTTTGATTTCAAAATCAAACCCTAGGTTTTCCCAAAAATCTCCATATCACTAGTTTATTTCAAAGAGCAAATAACTAAGCTAAAAATAATATTAAAGGTCAAAGAAATTCCTACCTCAAAGTATAAGACAAGGGAGAGCAAAAGGTAGAACTTGGCGTGGTCGAAAACAATAACTCCTCCGATTAGAACAAAGCTCTGGACGTGCTCAATCTTTTACTCCAAAGGGCGAGGGTAAGGAAACCAATGGATTGAGAGTATTTAGGGCTAAAAGGTAAGAACTAGAGAGACAGTGTGAAAGTTTTAGGGTTTCAAATGTTTAGAGAGAGAACGAGATGAAAAAGTGACTCAAAAAGGCCTTCTTTCAGACTAATATACGCGTAGACAGCTCGAGCGACCAAACACCGCTCGAGCAACAGACACAATAAGTGACACCTCTTAAGCAACCAAAACCACCGCTCGACCACACAATGATCCCCTTCAAGAAGTTCAAACTTGCAAAAGATCGCTCGAGAGCAAGAAAGACCGTTCAAGCGAACAGGCAAAACTCTGAGCAACAACTTATTGAAAAGCTATACTAACATGTTTCAAAAGCAACCAAAACTGTCAATAGCCAAACTCAACAAGCAACAAGATGGAAATGAGATGAACATCAATTAAGGACATGGGTTCTCAAATTCAAAAGCAAGAAATGGGTCGGGTCTAAACTGGAAAAATTATAACCTTCCCCCCTTAAGGAATTTCGTCCCCGAAATTTAAAACAAACCAACTATCACTGAATGTAAATCAATCATATACCATCTAGACTTATAACAAGGATAAACAGAGATTTTTAACACTAACTATTACAATTCAATTTCCCCAAAACATATACAATGTTTATATATTACAACATATATAAGGTTTTCAACACAAGTCTCAAATGTCAACAAATAGGTATGGATACTTTTCACGAACCTCCGTCTCATGCTCCCAACTCGCCTCCTTAACCCCTTGGTGTCGCCACAACAACTTAACCAATGGAATATTCTTGCCTCACAAGACTTGGTCCCGAGAGTCTAAAACCTACACTGGTCTCTCCTCGTACGAGGCATCTTCATCTACTTCTAACTTGGTCTAATCCAACACATGTGAAGGATTAGGCTCATACTTCTGGAGCATACAAATATGGAACACGTCATGAACCCTGGAAAGTTGGGGCTGCAAGGCCAAATGATACGCTACCTCCCTGATCCGCTCTAGAATCTCAAAAGGCCCAATAAATCTAGAAGACAACTTCTCACTCTTCCTGAATCTTATTAAACCCCATCTCGGTGATATCTTTTGGAACACATGATCTCCTACCTCAAAGGAAAAAGGTCTCCTCCTACGGTTGGCATAGCTTTTCTGTTGACTTTGAGCCGAAACCAACCTCTTACGAATAAGTGTTACCTTTTTCGTCGTTTTCCAGATTAATTCAGGACCTAACATAGGTGCATCACCCACCTCAGCCCAACACACCAGAGATTTACACGGTCGGCCATACAAGGCCTCAAATGGCACCATACCAATACTTGCTTGAAAGCTATTATTATAGGCAAACTCCACTAAAGGTAAATACCTCTCCCACGACCCCTTAAAATCCAGAACACAACCCCGAAGCATGTCCTCTAAAATCTGAATGGTTCGCTTGGACTGCCCATTAGTTTGAAGATGATAGGCGGTGCTAAATGTCAATCTAGTGCCCAAGGCATTTCATAGGCTTTGCAATAACCAAGCCGTGAAACAAGGATTTCTATCTGAAACGATAGTCACAGAGACCCCATGAGGTCGAACTATGTCCCTAACATAAAGGTCTGCAAGATAATCTACCAAGTCATTCGTGCACATAGGTACAAAGTGTGTTGATTTAGTTAACTGGTCGACTGTCACCCACACGGCATCATTACCCCGTTGAGTCCTCGGAACACCGACAACAAAATCTATCGTGACATGCTCCCACTTCTACTTGGCTATTGGTAAGGGATGCAACAAACCCGCTAGTCATTGGTGCTTGGCTTTCACTTGTTGACAAGTAAGAAATCTCGATACAAATAAGGCTACGTCTCTCTTCATCCCCCTCCACCAAAACTGACGGCTAAGGTTGTGGTATATCTTTGTGCCTCTTAGGTGTACCGTAAGATGTGAATGGTGGAACTCTCGGAGTACCTCCTTCCTACAAGATTCTGGCATGAAAAGAAGATCCAAAAACCTCACACTCGAGTCATGATACACGTTCAAGCCCTTTTTTACCCTTCCACTAGATATCTTCCCTCTGATGACTTTTGCTTCATGATCGCCCCTCTGTGCTTCTATAACTCGATTCACTAGTGTAGGTTGTGCAACTACAATGTACAAAATGGCCAACTCAACGGACTCGCCAAGGTGCAAGTCGAACTCGCCAATAGCACCCAACATCTTCCATTCTCAGATGGCAATACTAGCTACAATGCTTGCTGACTTCCTACTCAAGATGTCGGCTACTGCATTGGCCTTCTCGAGATGATAGTGTAACTTAAAATCATAATCATCCATAAACTCCATTCACCTCCTTTGTCTCAAATTTAAATCCTTCTGTGAAAACAGATATTTTAAACTCTTGTGATCAGAAAACACCTTAAACTTCATATCGTATAAATAATTGCTCTAGATTTTTAAGCCAAAAATCATCACCGCTAACTCTAAGTCGTGAGTAGGATAATTTCTCTCATGTGTTTTCAATTGCCGTGAACTGTATGCTACCACTTTCCCCTCTTGCATTAATACACAACCCAATCATTTTCGAGATGCATCACAATAAACTGAGTAAGCCAAACCCCTCTCCAGAATAATCAATACTGGAGCAGTGGTGAATCTAACCTTAAGGTCTTGGAACAACTTTTCACAAGTTTTGCTCCACACAAACTTCACCCCCTTCCTCATTAATCTAGTCAATGGAGAGGCCAATCTAGAGAAATCTTTCACAAAGGTCGGTAATACCCAACTAAGCCCAATAAACTTCGAATCTCAAAGGCATTCTTAGGTTGTTCACAATCTTGCACTATCCCTGTCTTAGAACTCGGATACTACATGCCTAAGAACTTAACTTCTTTTAACTAGAATTCGCACTTCTCGAACTTAGCATATAAACTGTGTGCTCTAAGCAACTCAAGTATGACCCGCAAGTGTTCTTCGTGTTCCTCCTTGGAGGGTGAGTAAATCAAGATGTCGCCAACAAAGACAACCACAAAACAGTCTAAGAACTCATGGAAGATTTGATTAATCAAATCCATGAACAAAGCCGCTGCATTGGTTAGCCCAAAAGGCATCATTAAGACCTCATAGTGGCCATACTGCGTACGGTATGCCATTTTCTGAATATCTGCCTCCGTCACCTCAACTGGTGATAACATGATCTCAAGTCAATCTTAGAAAAGCAACAAGATCCCTTCAACTAGTAAAGCAAATCATTTATACGAGATAATGGGTACTTGTTCTTAACAGTTACCCGGTTTAACTTCCGGTAATCGATGCACAGCCTCAAAGTGTCATCCTTTATCTTAACAACGAGAGTCGGTGTTTCCCAAGGCGATGAACTAGGGCAAACAACTCTTGGAGTTGAATCTTTAACTCATATAACTCAGCAGGTGCAAATCTATATGGTGCAATAGAAATCGGTGTCATGCCAGGTACTAAGTCAATGGAGAACTCAATCTCTTAGTGGGGTGGCAAACTAGTAAGATCCTCGGGAAAGACGTTTTGGTATTCCCAAACTACCCTCGGCAATTTGAATCGGATTACATCACTCTCACTATCCAAGAAAGTTGTAAGAAGACAACTAAGCTCGCCCTGACCATACGAGTCATAAATTGGCGACAAAACTCTAACTTCTCGGTCCCCCCAGAAAATAAAGACAGTCACCACTCGGGGTGCACACTGTAACTCTCTGACGGTAATAATCTATAATAGCACGGTACGAAGACAACCAATCCATGCTTAAAATGATGTCGAAACTCGACATGTCTAACAATACAAAAGCAAAAGGAAGTCGGCGACTGGCAACCTCAATCTCACAACCGCGACATCCCCCGTCCAAGTTAACCTTACCTCCAACTATTGACTCTACCCTGAGTGGAGGTGCTAACTAAGCCATCTCTAACCCTAAAATCGATGCGAATGTAGACGAAATAAATGAGTGAGATACACCAGTATCAATCAACACATTAGCAATAAAATTGAACAACAAAAAGTTAACTTTCATAACAGAGGGTGCTGGCAACTGATCTGGCATTGTAATAACATACACACGCCTGGTGGGTCTTTACTCTACCTGCTCATCTCTCGAATCATAGGACTGGTAAGCTGATTGAGCCAAAGAGGATCCCTGAGTGGCCCTCGAGGCCTATGTTAACTGGGTAGGCTGATGGCTCTATGTCTGCCTTGAACCAGATGCACCAGATGTGCCAACTGTTCAAGGACAAAACCTTCTCAAGTGCCCCGACTACCCACACTGATAATAGGTAGGCGGCTGCCCTTTCCCCTGTCTCTGGCTCTGAGGACGAGCCGTAAACGACGCAGACTATTGCCCTCCTCCTCTTTGCGAGCAAACTAAAGACTTGTGGCCTAGCTGACGACACTTAAAGCAAGTAATCCCACCCTGACTACCCCTCTTTGAACCAAAACTTGATACAAAAAGTGGATCTGAACTGTGCTTCTTGTGATTGTTGTGGGGTGGAACCCCTCTGCCTCTTGTTGTCCCGAGTTTTTCCCTGAACCTCCTGACTCCTCTGTTTAGAGCCCCTCATCCTCTCTTCCTCCGCCTAAATCACAGTCTTTATATGTGCCTCTGTCTCCACAAGACGAATGTAATCCCTAATCATAGACCTGCACTTAAAGCAAGTAATCCCACCCTGACTACCCCTCTTTGAACCAAAACTCGATACAAAAAGTGGATCTGAACTGTGCTTCTTGTGGCTGTTGTGGGGTGGAACCCCTCTGCCTCTTGTTGTCCCGAGTTTTTCCCTGAACCTCCTGACTCCTCTGTTTAGAGCCCCTCATCCTCTCTTCCTCCGCCTAAATCACAGTCTTTATATGTGCCTCTGTCTCCACAAGACGAATGTAATCCCTAATCATAGACCTGGCCACCTTGAAAAGGAGCTCGATCCTTAATCGCTTGTCGTACTAGATACAATGACGTTCCTTCATCACCACGTGTTCTGGTGTAAACCTAGAGAGGTTAGTGAAAGCAGCCTCAAACTCTACTATAGGTCTGTTCAGCTAATTAAGCTTCAAGAACTGATCATTCAACTTCTCTCTAGTAGTAGGAGACACGAACTTGTCCTAGAAGGCGTTGACAAAGGCCTCCCAAGTCACTCCAATGCGCCCTCACACATATTTCCACCATTAGCCCGCATCTCCCTTTAGCTGGAAGAATGCTAAAGTCACCCTCAAACTGTCGTCCTTAATGCCAAGCATCTCAAATGTCTTCAACATCTGCTTAAGCCACTCATCTACCTTCTGTGGCTCCTTTGGGTCCCCAAAAACTCATTCGAATTCGACCGCAATAACTCCCTCTTTAGAAAGGATGGCCCTGTCTCGGCAACATGGGCTTGGACTTGATTCTTAACCCTAAGAATGTCTATAAATTTCAGCAAAGCACTAGTCATTTCATGGGCCAAAGCGCCCATGGCTTGCTAATATGCTATCTTGGTCAGGTTGGCTTGGCCAACTCCTTCCTCCTACACCGGAATGCTATCTGATAATAGCACCTCCTGCCTCCTAGGTCTACCACACCTACCACCACTATGTCCTGATATCCTAATAAAGGTAACATAACAGATTAGTACATTCAAAAATGTGTCGGAGCTAATTCACTCACGTCCTAATATGATGGACAACAATTAATTCACTCCACATAAGCACCAAATCACATAAACACAAACGAATTTCCTTTCTAGATAGTGACCGTCCCGCGACATTGCCAGAGTTCTAGTTAGAAATAGCAATGACCAAGTGCTCTTATAATAGAACTTCTTGAAACTTGTAGACCCAATCAATATCTAAGAAATTAAATCTCATACTCATTTAGTCACATAAGCATGTTATCACAATGCATACCAGGTCTATTTCTAATATCATCTAGCGAGATAACCCATCGTGGTAAAAATCACATCCCACAATCCCAAAGTATTCTAATCCAGTAGGCTCTAATACTAAGATGTAACGTCCCAAAATAAATAGCAATAACCCAACTCATAACCTTACTTACAAATGATTAACAATATGCTATCTTCTATTCCATTTATAACTTTGTTCAATTAAAAAACATGACATATGCGATATACATTCACAAATCTTAGATCTTGAATCTATAACATATGGCATGGATACATGATTAAAAATAAAAGTACAACCAAATAATTATATGCCCTAACGGCTATAACTTTCCAAGTTGATGCTTGGGTACAATAAAATGAGTTTAACTCAATACAGGTAAAGCCTGAGGCTTTAACAAAAATAATTAGATCAGTAAAAATAAATAAATAAAGCCCTTAGCTCTAAGTCCTTCCAGGTTACGTCCTTGGTGGAGGCATATCATCAACACCTGAAAGTTGTTTTCCATATAGAGTGAGCCAAAGCCCAGTAGAAATACTTTAACAGAATATATAAATCTTAACAAAATTATAAGTTGAATGCACATGCATGCCATCTGTCAAACATTCCTCATTTTCCATTTCAAAACAATGCAATGCCAGATTATAAATCAACTCATGAAAATAATCCTTTTATAGCAGAAAGCTGGGCAGTGGATACAAAACACTGGAATCTCTAGATACGTGCTTGCTAGTAGACTATACAAGTACTACCAAAGCCATTTTACTGGTACTAACTAGAAGGAATGGCACCTAACCGCGCGAGTTTCTGGACTTTCACAGAGGACACATTAGCCAACATCAGAACCACAATCACACCTTGCAACTAGATTCACCAAGGTATACATCATTTTTATTTTTATTTTTTTCTCAAAAAACAATACATTTACAATGTTCAATAACAAATGATGCTCAATACACAATGTATAAGAAATTGGTTTTCAGTTTAACCTAATCCTCATGCAAGTTCTATAACAATCAAAGCTATTCTCCATTAATAACCCAAAATAGTTATTTCTATACAACAAATAGTTTCCAATCAAAAGATATAATTCCATCATTTTATAATGGGAGTGATATTACATATCTAACTCTACCATCATCATTAACATAAGCAATTTTTCAATGTTACAAAGCCCAACATCATTTTTCATTTCCTTTCACAAATCCATATGTCCAAGGTTTTAGAACAAAAACCCCATTTTCTTACAAAATAAATTTTAAGAAAAGATATTCACCATTTTAACATGTCTCAACCATAAACACATCCCCACAACCATTTTCAAGAGCCCATTTGGAAAACTCCTCTTTTGATTTCAACATCAAATTTTAGGTTTTCCCAAAAATCCCTATATCACTAGCCTATTTCAAAGAGCAAAAAACTAAGCTAAAAATCATATTAAAGGTCAAATAAATCCCTACCTTAAAATAGAAGTCAAGGCAGAGCAAAAGGTAGAACTTGGCGGAGCCGAAAACAATAACTCCTCACGAAGCCCTCGACGTGATCAATCTTTTACTCCAAAGGGAGAGGGTGAGGAAACCAATTGATTGAGAGTATTTAGGGCTAGAAGGTAAGAACTAGAGAGAGAGTATGAACGTTTTAGGGTTTTGAAATGTTTAGAGAGAGAAAGAGATAAAAATGTCACTTAAAAAGACCTTCTCTCAAACTGATATACGCGGAGACCGCTCGAGCGACAAACACAATAAGTGACACCGCTCAAGCAACCGAAACCACCGCTACCTCTCAAGCGAAGATATCACACTTCCAGCAGTTTTGCAAACTGTAAAAGGCCGTTCGAGCACAAAAAGGACTGCTTGAGTGAACAGGCAAAAATTTGGGCAACAATTTATTAAAAACTAACTTCCTAACCTGTTTTAAACGTAACCAAAACTACCAATAGTCAAACTTAACAAGAAACAAGATGTAAATGTGATGAGCAACAGTTAAGGACATGGGTTCTCGGATTCAAAATCAAGAAATGAGTCGGGTCTAAACTGGAATTGTTATATAATCGGTTATATAAAGCATCAAAGTTCTGTATATATGATTTATGCATGTATATATAAATATATAGATGGGTATGTGTGTGCGTAAACACGGAGAGAGAGAGGGAAATCGAGAGGGAAACACATAAAGAGAGGTGAGAGAGAGAGTGAAATAGTGGACATACCTGGGATACAAAGCGATAATGCTCCAGCAACCAATGGCGATAGAGACAAAGCGATAGAGAGGAGGGCAGTGGCATGAGTGAGAAACAGAGTCACAGAGGTGTGAGTGAGAGAGAGAGGGTAATCGACTTGCATTAGTATTGTTTCCCTAATTTATTTTTTCCCGACGATTTCTTCTTCGTTGCCAATAAGTAAAAAACCCCTTTTTTTATGACAAACTAAAAATTTTCGTCGCTAATTTGTTTAGGAATCCCTCAAAAATTTTATCTTTTCTAAATAAAAAATTAATTAGTCCCTATTGGTCTGACAAACTAAAACGTAATTAGTCGTTAAAAGTAAAATAAATGCCAACTAAATTTATTTTTAGTAGCTAAATATTATATCTTTGCTGACCAAATATTTTTAGTAGCTAAAGATTGTATCTTTGTCGACCAAAAATTTTTTAGTAGCTAATTCATGTACCTTTGGCGAATAACTTTTTTTTAGTTGGCATTTTTAGTCCCCGAAAGTATAATTTCCTGTAGTGACTTACACTAGCCTTACTACTTCAGCTACTACAACTGCTATCTCCAATCGCCTTCGATAACCATTGACCACTACTTACAACCGTTGATGACAATTTTCCAATGACCCTCTTTTTTTCAGCGACTCTTTGACAAGGTTTCCCGCAACTATCTAAGTGGACTTTTCAAGCCAAAAAAGAAAAAGTTTTTTTTTTAAAAATTTATTCAAAACTTGCAATATTTAGAACCTTCAATTGGAGTTTATACTTCAATTTACAATTAAGTACCTAATTTTTGCATTTGATTTTCATTTTTACAATTTTTAATCTTCCATTAAAATTGCATTACGTCCGAAAAATCAAATTTCATTGACTCGTATAGTGAAAATTCTCTAAGAATTGTAAATTCATTTTTGTAAGGCTTACATAAAGTAAAATTTCGCTGAATGAGCTTTCCACACTGTAACTTGAGTTTTTTTTAATTTATTTTTAATATTCGATAAAAAAAATAATTTAGATAATTGACTCATTTTTCAAACTATTTGAGAAACTATCTTACTTTTTGAAATCGTACTTTGAAAATGTAATTTTAAATTGAAATCGCATTTTCGACATGCAATTTTCACTTGAAATCGCATGTTGAAATGTAATTTTATGATGACACGGACTTCATTAAGATATATTGTATTTTCAACATACGATTTCAAATTGAAATTGCACGTTGAAAATATAATTTTCAATTTAAAATTGTATTTTCAAAATGTGATTTCAAAAAGCAGGTTAGTTTTTCAAATAATTTAAAAAGTGAGTCAATTCTTTAAATTGTTTTTTTTAAATATTAAAAAAAAACTCGTGTAACTTAGAGAAATTATGTGACGGTAAAATTACATAGTAAGACTGCAATTTTACCTATTTTTTAACTGAGATATGAATGAGAAAAAAAAAATGTTTGAGGGCCACAATTTTTGTGGCTCAAATGGCTCAAAATTGCCAAAACGACGTCGTTTTGGCAATTTCGAAGTTGTTTTGTACTCAAAACGACGTCATTTTGACAATTTCGAGCCATTTGAGCCACAAAAATTGTAGCCCTCAACCATTACTGATTCTTTAAATTGTTTTTTTTAAATATTAAAAAAAAACTCGTGTAACTTAGAGAAATTATGTGACGGTAAAATTACATAGTAAGACTGCAATTTTACCTATTTTTTAACTGAGATATGAATGAGAAAAAATATATAGAAAAAGATAGATTAATAAGAGAGAACAAAGAAAGAGAATATAAAGATAAGGAGAGAGAGAGAGAGAGAGAGAGAGAGAGAGAAATCTAGATCACGGTGGTAGATGGAGGAACATTGTTGGCATTGGTGGAGATGGCAGAACGGTGGAGGCGAAACTATGGTGAAGGTTGTACAAGAATAATGGTGTGAAATTGGCAACAATTGTTTCGAGTCTAGATTATAGCGATGACTGAAGACGAGAGAAATTATGGTGAAGGTTGTAGATCTCTAATTTTTCCTAATATAAATTACTTATCATTTTTTAATAAAGGGAGATTTGGTCAAAATTTCTTCATAATAAAATTTTAATACATCAAGGACAAATGCAAAAATTTTTCCTTGAAAAGTTCAACAATTATTATTATTATTATTAAAATATTAAAATAATATCTATAGATTATATAAGGAAAGTGGGTTTCTAACCCACTAACTTTGTGATAGTTCTAATATCTCAATCTTAATTTTCTAATTTTTTTAATTTAAAATAAAAATCTCAGGATTTATTGATTTCTCTTAACCCATAAGTCTTTTTGACTTCTCCTGTACATATTGCCGCACTTTTCAACTTCTCCTATACACTATAGTTAGTGATGTGATTATTATATTATTTTTATAAAAAATCTAAAAAAAATAATTTGTGTATTAAAAAAATATCTAAAAAAGTATAAATTCTTATTAAATCTATCTATCTATTTATCTATATCTATATATATATATATATATTATGTAAGTAAAATGGAGTTTTCGTGAGGCGCATTGTGAGAGTTCCAAAATCACATAATGAATTTGTGGATTTATTGAATTAAAAAATAGTATTAGCTAAACCATTAAAGTAATAGTTTTCAAAATATTAATAATTTCGTAATTTATAGTTTTCAAAAGGAAAGGTGGCTCGAAAATTCATAGTTCGAATGGTTCAAAACACCAAAAATGACGTCGTTTTGAGTGTAAAACGATAGCATTTTGACACATTCGAGTCATTCGAGCCACACAAATTCCGGCCACCAAGCATTTAAAAAAATATATATATTCTATAACTTTCCGACATAATCTTCTCCTACTGAATTTTATTTCCTTTAAAAAAAATAAAAAATTACTTCTTACTATATTACTATATTATTCATACCATATATAACTACTCTCAAATCTTTAAAGCTCATGATAAAAATTAAGAATCTTTAAAATATTTTGATTTAATTACACACATTAATTTCTTTTGTACATTTTTTTTTTCTTTTTTGATTTATTTTGTACACTCACATGTACTAATATTTATGCCTAAATTATATATATTTTAATACATGTGATGGGTGTGAAAAGAAATTAAATGTGTATAATTATAAGCACCCTTCCTATTAGCCACATTCATTGATTTTGTTTAAAAAAAAAAAATTCTATATCTCATCAATTTAATTCTTTAGTTAATTGATTTTCACACTACTAAAAAACGTTTTTTTAGTATTTTTTATAATGTAACTTCATTTCACAAATAATTAATTATTTTTTAAATATTAAAACATTTTACGTGAAAATTTGTATTAAATAAAAATTTAATAAAATTTAAATTGAAAATTATGATTTGTTTTGAGACTTCATTTCCTTGATCAAGTTCTATACTAAAAATAAAATATATGAACTAACTTAATCTGATTTTAAAAT